>QODF01000050.1:1295061-1349222 GCA_024372805.1 Oostethus manadensis | reverse complement strand
ATGGATGGATGGATGGACGGATGCATGAAAACCTTCCATTGTGACTGAATGACAACAATTTTGCAAAGATGAGCGTTCATTACATATGTCAGCTGGGATAGGCTCCAGCATCCCCCCGCGACCACAGACAGGCTAAGCGGCATGGAAAATGGATGGATGGACGAATGCATGAAAACCTTCCATTGTGACTGAATGACAACAATTTTGCAAAGATGAGTGTTGATTACATATAAGTCAGCTGGGATAGGCTCCAGCATCCCCCCGCGACCCCAGCAAGGCTAAGCGGCATGGAAAATGGATAGATATAAGTGGATGGTTTTCTACGGTTTCTTTTTGTAAGACAGAGTAGCTTGTTTACCTGCTTGCAAGGGAGCCGCGTAACTGGCAAGCAGGTAACCAAGCTACTCTGTCTTACAAAAAGAAACCTTAGAAAACAATTCAACTTAAGAAGACAGTATGAACTTTCACCAAAAAAAGGATATACAGGTAAGTGGATGCTCTCGCCTAAAGACATTGAAATGAAGACTTTTGTCTTCAGCAGAGCCGGCGTCCACCAAGGAGAACAACTGTCTGAATGCCGCCAAGGCGTGCAACCTTAACGACACCTGCAAGAAGTACCGCTCGGCCTACATCAACCCGTGCACCAGCAGGGTGTCAGCGTCAGAGGTGTGCAACAAGCGCAAATGTCACAAGGCCTTGAGACAGTTCTTTGACAAGGTAACGGAGACATGTCTCGTTTTAATGCCACGGTAAGCCTCAACACCACAACCCCTACGTCCTGACACAGGTTCCGACTAAATACAGCTACGGCATGCTGTTCTGCTCGTGCCCGGCGGGGGATCAGACGGCGTGCGCCGAACGCCGCCGTCAGACCATCGTGCCCGTCTGCTCGTACGAGGACAAAGACAAGCCCAACTGTTTGTCTCTGCAGAACGTCTGCAAGACCAACTACATCTGCAGGTGAGCGACGCTAGCCGCCCGCGTCATGTGGCCTAAGCGCTCCTCGTAATTCTGAGCAGGAGAACACTGGCGGTGTTAATGGAAAGAAAATTGCGAGGATGAGAGTGTTTTTGCGCATCTATGGCCGATGTGCCATTGTCTCTCCCCCACGCCGATGTGAGCCATCTCATTTGAATAGAGACGGTCTCAGGTCACAACTATTGCATTCGTCAGGCTGAATGACCGGGAAGGCATAAAAGAAAAGTGCCCGTGTGTCACGCTCTTGGACGTTTTGGAAATCCCATCAGAGCAAAACGCGGTATTTTTAAACGTACGGTACCATTCAAAAGTTTGCACACACTTTTCTATGCTACCGCGTGAGAAGGCGTCTCCTGACTTTTTCTGGCTACTTTGCACGTGTTAAAGTCAGCATCAACACCCAGTAGAAAGAACAAGGGCCCTGATTTTAACAACGGGCGGTCATTTTTCTGATTGCGCAAAACTTGCTTGTGATTGGTTCATAGAGGACACGTAACCTTTGGTCTAACGTATTTTACGCACTGGAGGTTGATTTTTTCCACGTAGTTTGGTTGGTCAGTATTGCATACCAAAAAGCACATAACTATGGTCCTTCATACTGACTGACATCAACCAATGGTAGCCCTGCGCCCCCTCGTCATAATGCGGGGCCCCCCCAGTTTGAAAACCACTGCCGTAACCCCCCCAAAAATTGACTTCAGAGTTTGGGAAACTGCATTTTCTTTTGTTTAGAGCTCCTTGGCTAATTCAGGGCCACATAAACAACAACACAAGAGCAATTTGACATGACCCGCCATATTGATCAACTGTCATAAAAAGCCCCAAAACATCAACAAAAGGTTCCCCGCCCCCCCGGCAGTAAACGGCTGAAAAGATGATTATCTCCCGTATGTGTCAGCATTACCACTGTTGGGATTGCTAACGCCATCTGCACTGGTTATGATGGTTGTTTATAGGTCCCGACTGGCAGATTTTATTAGCAATTGTCAGCCCGAAACGCACTCCATATCGGGATGTCTGAGGGAGAACTACGCCGACTGCCTGCTCTCCTACTCCGGACTCGTCGGTGAGTTTCCTGTTTCCATATGCAAAGTGTGTTACGGAGTCGCACATGTTGCGTTAGGTAAAACAAGTGTCTCCCTGCAAGGTGTTTGTAATCTCACATGTGCTTTGCCCAGATAAGAGCAAACTTATCCCACTTGAAGGAACTCACTTTATGAACGCTAATGTGGAAAATCACTTCTTGGCTTTTTTCACCTAGTAATGGGTGATGATAGGCAACCATGTGTTGCTCCAACCATTGCTCAAAAAAAACAGTTCGGTCTAAAATCGGGTATCAATTGGGTAATCTGGGCCAGGATTCTTTGGGTCACTTCAAGTACTGTTGCCAACGCCCAATTTTGAACGCAATCCTGTGTTCTGCACACAAAACGGTTATTAGAAAAAAACGGAGTCCTGCACACAAACAAATATCGGAATATCCAACTCTGAATACGGGCTTACCTTCTATCTCTGAAGTGTCACTTTAATCGTTTTTTGTTCCGCAGGTACGGTGATGACACCCAACTACATCCGCTCCTTGGGCATTAGCTTGTCGCCGTGGTGCGACTGCAGCAGCAGCGGGAACAGCAAGCCTGAGTGCGAGAAATTTGCTGAATTTTTCACAAACAACCGATGCCTACGTAAGTTTTCTCACATGTAACAATTAATATAAAAAAATACTTATCTAACAGCACAATAGGGAGGAAAAAGCAATTGAATTTGACGTTCATAGACACTTGCTGATGTAGTCTGATTGTTGCAGTTGTCTCCCCTTCTGTCGTCTTTTCTCTTCTTCTCTATCCCCTCCTGCTCCGGTCCGACCGCCCCAAATTTGCATACAAATAAACATAAAAATCAAGTAATGTAAGAGCATCTAGATCATAAATACTATCTGCCCTAATGGCTGGACAGGACACACACAAAAAGGGAGGGAGACAAAATTGGAGTGCTGAGGAAAGCAACTTTAGCGAGACACTCAGTAGCTACGGTCATAAAGATGACAACCGATTATTATGATTGGACCTTTTAGTAATTTATTTCAAAGAAAACATGACATTTTTTATAGTGTTTATTGATACTGAATCATACTTTGCGCAAATGTATTAAGTCTGGAACCAGTTAACTGCGATATGGCAGTACAACTACGCCCCCTGGTGGCGGAAAGCAGCACACAGACGTTTTCCTAGACAAATAATTCCTAAAGGGCCAAAAATAAGCAGCACAATAATTTGACCCCGTGCAGGGAACGCCATCCAGGCTTTTGGCAACGGCACCGACGTCGGCGTGTGGCAGCCCCAGCCCCCGATTGCGCCCGCCGTGGAGGAGCCAGGCGTCACCCGCCGGTGGAAAGACGGACCCGGCCGCACGGCGGGGGTGCTAACCGACCTGAGCAAACTGGATCTGGAGAGCGGGGCGTCGTATCACATTTGTGGCACCTTACAGGTAGGCGATGAGGTATCTATTGATTGTATAAGCAGCAAGCGGCCCTCTGGTTCGGTGCAAAAAATGGTGGCCCTGAAAGTTCTTGAAAATCTGTCCAGAGCTGTCTGTCACGTTGACGGGATCAGAGGTGGTTTTGTGTCACCGTGCACGCAATCCTCCCTCCTGGGCAGGAAGATGAGACGTCACTCGTTCCAAAAAGCTGTCATATCAAACCTAATTGGTTGCAATGGTAACGACAGGACGAGGCTGCAGGGCGGTGTGTGTGTGTGTGTGTGTGTGTGTGTGTGTGGCAGTGTAGATATACAGTACGGTCGATACAAGACTTGTGTTGATTTCTCATAGTGTGTGTGTGTAATCAAGGAGCACATTTCTTTTTTGTCTCTAAACGTCACATTTACATTTTTCTTTTTTACTGCTCTTTCTGTCGGTGAGAACCTGAGAGTACTGTCAGTGTCAGTGCAGAGCTGCCAACGTGTACAAATTTATTGTACTCAACATGAAATTTGACTCTTGAGTATGCTTGGATGCTTCACAGCTTTCCATTTTGTTGCATTTCCGTCTTTCAGTTTCATCAGTCTGTACATCACAAGACCTCTTCAAGTATTCTGACATATGCAAACTGATCCATGATCCCTGCTATGGGATAAATACCAACACCATAGTAGGAGAAACATGCCCATATCATGATGCTTCATTGTCTTCACTGTGTACTGTGGCTCAAATTCAGAGTTTAGGGATCATCCCACAAACTGTCTGTGGGTCTTGGACCCAAAAAGGAGAATTTTACTCCCATCAGTCCACAAAATGTTCCTCGATGAGTTCGTTTTGTAATTGTAACCTCTTCTACACATGCCTTTTTTTTTTTAAACAGAGGGACTTTGTGGGGGTTCTTGCAAATAGATTAGCTTCACACAGACGTCTTCTAACTGTCACAGTACTTACAGGTAACTCCAGGCTGTCTTTTATTACCCTGGAGCTGATCATTGGCTGAGACTTTGCCTTTCTGGTTATTTTTCGATCCATTTTGATAGTTTTCTGCCACGTGTCTCTGGTTTTGCTCTCCATTTTAAGGCATTGGAGATCATTTTAGCTGAACAGCCACATTTTTTTTTTGCACTTCTTCATAAGTTTTCCCCTCTCCAATCAACTTTTTAATTAAGTACGCTGTTCTTCTGAACAATGTCTTGAACGACCCATTTTCCTCAGGCTTTCGAGGAAAAAAATGCACGACCAACAAGCGCTGGTTTCCTCCTTAAAGCGGGACCACCTGATTTGCGGCTGTTTTTTCACAAAAACTGATTGAATGCCACAATGCTGAATATCAGCAAGCGAGACATTCTATCATATTAACTTTTAATAGCATGATGTTTGGCACTAAAATGTTCTTGCATGCTTAGTTTTATGAGCTGCTCAAATATATCCAGGAAGAGCTCTCGTGTGTGTGTGTGTGTGTTAATTGCAGTAATGAACACGCGTTCTCCTTCCAGGCCCAAAAACTGTTGTCAAACCGTACGGAGGATTCTGCTCTGTGTGCGGTAAGAGCTCCAGCATCTTTTGCTTCTGATATATATTATCATCTGCATGTTTGTTTTGTTTTCCGCTCCATCATTTTGGGACATTTTTGCACATTTTATTGAATGTTATTAAAATGTTTTTAAAATTATAAAAGGCTTGTAAAAGGAAGTCAAAGTACAACAACAGTTTGTACGAATACAAGGTCAAAAGGGTGTACCCCACCTCTCGCCCAAAGTCAGCTGGGATAGGCTCCAGCATACCCGCGACCCTAATGAGGATAAGCGGCATAGAAAATGAATGACAAGGTCAAAAAAATTGTAATTTTGCATTTTTGGGGAAAAATTTTGGAGTACTGTTTTTTTTAATGAAGCCAAGCGGTTTTGGAAAACCTCAATGTTGTTGCACAAAATGGAAAAAAACAAACAAATGCGACAGATATTAAGGAACGATATTAAGTACAACATTTTGTTGTCACATTTCTCATTTTTATAAGTAAATTCGAATTTAAAAAAAGATTCTAATCACACACATTCTTTTATATCTCAGCCCAACCGGTGGAGACAGACGGCCGCCCCACGGAGCCTGGGTTCTGTCCGAGGTTTCTTCCCCAGAAGGAGTTTTTCCTTGCCTCCGTCACTAAATGCTTGCTCTCGTGGGGTTTCAGTTTTGCGGTTTTACACAATAAGAGCTTTTACCTTTGATCAGTGGTTCCCAAACCTTTTTTGCAGCGTCCCCCTCATTTGGAGATAAAATGATTGTCCGCACCCCCCTCCCCCCAACCCAAAAAATAAAAATACGGTAATAATGAAAAGTGTTTGTGGTAGCCCCGCGCCCCCCTTGTCATAATGCCGGGGCCCCCTTAGGGGGCGCGCCCCCCCGGTTTGAAACCCCCCGCCTTTGATCATGCTACCATGATGTGCACATGACTATTCATCTGTAGTCGTCTTTCTGACATCTTTTCATTACCATCAGATGGGCGATTCAAACGCCGTCGCAAGAAGCTCCACTGGCCGAGTCGCCCGCCTGCGAGTCTCGAGTCTTCTCCTGACGCTGGCTTTCACTTTAACACCAAAAACACTCCCGCTCTTGTAGTACCTGAAGGATGGAGGACATCCTTCCATGGAGGACCTTTTGCTGGCGGAAGAAAGACAACAAGACTCTCCCCTTTGTGACCTGATGGAACATTTGCCCAAAATGGACAAGTAATCTGAAGGACATGTGAAGGACACATGAAGAACTCTCTCTCTCTCTCTCTCTGCATTAAGTGTGCTGTGGTTTGTCCTGTCAATCAAAACAACTGCATTTGCTCAAGATAGTTAGGATTTCATCCTTAAAGAACACAAAAGCAAAAATCTGCCATTTTATTGCCGAAATGAATGATCAGTATTAGGTCAGCATTGTAATTGTGGTTTTGTAAATAGGAAAGAAAGTTACCTAACATGTGCTGTGACGACTGGAGCAAGCGTTTGTTTTTGTTTTTTTATCCATCCATCCATTTTTTAAAAACACATATGCATATAGGAGCACTTACAATTCAACTGCATTTAACAATACTGACTCAATGTCGCCCTCCCTGGCAGACAGTGGTAATACACAACAGGCAATCCTTATTAAACAAATGTATTTCAATTGATTAAATTGCAAGAATTTTTGCATGAGAATGAAACAAAGGGGAGAAAATGGAAATGGGCGAAATTGACTGAAAATCTATAATAGATGGAAAGGACCAGATTTTTTATCCTGAAAACGCACCTATTGAGCCCACAGCCGCCTCTGTGCAATTGAATATATTGATTCTATTCAATATTCAAGGTTTGGTTATATGAAGAAAAAACAAACTATATATAAGTACAAGTTACAAATAAAACTGTGTTTTTATTATATTTAACTTTCAAATGTAATTCTCTTTTTTTGTATGTTGAAGATTTGTAAAATTCCCATGGATTGGAATGGATTTTCCCAAATATTTACAAGCCAAATGTTTTCTTCCCATCCAAGAAAGAAGACATTGCCGATGATTAAAACACCAAAACAGGCAAATGTCAAAGAAAATCTTCAAGTCTTGTTGCGTTGACTACATTGAAATACAAGGATATATCAAAGGGTAAAACAAATCCCATGTGTCAATGAGAATGTGTCAATCTCACTTTAATATCAAAACTGGGCTGCAAATAACGTGCAAGTTCAATAAAGATACGTTTTTTTTAACTTTGCTGCTCAGAAAAGACTTTTAGAGGAAAACTGCACTTTTTGACATTTTGCCCATCATCCACCAACACGCGTCTTTCCCATTTCTGTGTGAGAAAACAGCTAGCATGAGGGGGCTAACGACGCACGTTATGGGACACACCTATTGCACCTGTAAAGCCCTCTAAAAAAAACCTCGCCAAAACACCGACGGTTGCATTGACATAACCGCCCCGCACAGTAAGCAAGCTGCAGAAACACGCAATTCAGGCTGGCATGGCGCCACATTTGCACCGCCAGGGTAGTCCGTTCCTCGCCTGACTCTCTCTTTTGCACGATAAAAGGTGGCCACTCCTGTCTTTACAGGCCTGCTGTGAGTCTCATGCCTCCAAAAGTGTCAACAAAAGAGGTCTTAAAGCGCATCGCCATGGGCAGCCGTCCCGATACTTATGCTCATATGGCGTACGCATCACAAAGGGACTGCCCTACCGATTGTCAGTCCAATCACATCACGCAGACAAGGACGCCACAGCTTGTAGAGGACAGACGGGAAGAAGGATGTGGACGGCGGGGGGCGGGTGGGTCTGTCTGGCCGAGAATATGGCCCACCTGTTTTAACGGCGTGATGGACTACTGGACCAGGAGAGAGCACATAAGATTTATTGGACGTGCCAAAGCTCCAAAAAGAGGCAAAATATCCCAGGCGTGTGATGCATGGAGACTGGGAGATGACCACTGGGGAAGTTTTAACCGCTGACATCACTTCATAACACTAGCACATCGGGACATATAAACACTTCAAAGGGAGAATTGTAAGTCGTTTTAGAACAATACATTTTTTCAAAATTGAAAATGTGTTCTGGAAGCTTATGAAATATTCCTGTAGATATTATTTTCATGTTTTTGTATATATTTTGTATATCGTACATAAGAACATAATGTATAACGTATATGTATTTATGCAGAACTTTTTGTTTACTACCTTGAAATGATTTTTACCACAACATTTTATTTCACTAACTATATTTGCAAAATGTAATAACAGACAAAATTCTCAAGTTTCTGGATTTACGTTGTAGTGTGAAAATATATACATCATAAAGTATTGTTAATCTAATGATACATTTATTTTAGAAAATGCATCAATCCGGGTTCGGGTCACGAGGTAGCAGTCTCAGTAGGGAAGTCCAAACTTCCCCGGTCTCCGGCCCACTTTTTCCAGTTCCACCGGGAGGACACCAAACCTGAGTGAAGTTGGCTCCCCACCCTCTGGAAACCTCTGGTCAAATGATCTCATTTGTTTCTGCTGCGTTTGTGCTCTTTTGTGCAGTTAAAATTAACGTTTGTGCTGCTTTGGTTTTTCAGTTGTTACAGTTTCTTTTGTAGGCCAACCAAAGTTCATCCAGCCCCCCCGTTTTCTCCAAATGAAACCAAAATAATCCCATTTGTTTGTGCTGTTTTGTGCAGTTACTTTGTGCACTTAAATGAGCATTTGTGCTGCTTTCGTTTTTGAGGTATTAATGATTCAAGTTTTGGGCTGTTATATAATCGGCTCCAAATGAAACCAAAAGTCTCATTTTGACAATCATTTTAATTGCACAAAACAGCACAAACAAATGAGACTATTTGACCAGAGTTTTGCGCGGGTGGGGGGCCAACTTCAACAACCAAGGCGTTCCCAGGCCAGCTGTGAGACATAGTCCCTCCAGCGTGTCCTAGGTCTTCCCCGGCAAACTCCATGCATAGATGCCCAACGGAGATTCAAACCCACATCTTCCAGATCTCCTGTGTGGCCAACATGGTAAAACCTATTTAGTTCTTTAACTCAGTGGTTCCCAAACCTTTTTGCAGCACCCCCTTACCCAAAAAATATGGTAATAATGAAAAGTGTTTGTGGTAACCCCACGCCCTCCCCTGTCATAAGTCCCCCCAGGGGGCGTGCACCCCAGTTTGAAAACCACTGCGCTGTGACAACAATGGTTCTGTTGCTGCTGTGTTGCACAATATGCTTGTTCATAAATTATCATGTGGCCTTCCACTTTCTCATGTACTCCAAATCATTATTGCAGGTAACAAATGAACGTCTTGTCGTCTGTGAGCTTAAGCTAAATAAACAATATAATTTAATTAAATAAAATCTAATAGCAATGTTAGCAGGTTTCTGATTGGCTAAGGACGTTGGACGTTGTTTTTTGGGCTAAATCTGGTTGACTTCCAAATATAGACGCTTTCAACCAGATAGCATAGGTATGAATGTGAGTGTGAATGCTTGTTTGTCTGCCCTGCAACTGACTGGCGACCAGTCCAGGGTGTACCCCGCCTTCTGCCTGAAGTCAGCTGGGATAGGCTCCAGCATCCCCCACGACCCTTATGAGGATAGGTGGCATAGAAAATGGATGGATGGATGGATGTATTTATGTGGGACGTCTTTTAACCTTCTCTCTTCTAACGATGTCTTTTCAACTACTTTTTTCTGGGTGTGTAGTGCTCTCTATATTTCCGACTTCCATTGCCAAAAAGCTGCAAGGAGGAAGACTGGGCTTTGCAAAAAGTCTCCAACAAAAGCACAGCGACTGGTTTCCATCCAGGTGTAAATTAAAAAGCACGATGACGGCAAAGTGGCTCAGGCGGGGTGCTGTCTAATTACTGCAACTCTGACCGCTGACGCTTTATTGCAACAACCTCTCTGGAGAGCACTTGGCTTTCTTTAAATGGCGCACCTGCCTTTAAAGCAGAATCAAACTTTGGAATCTCCTGTGCACAGAGATAAGTGATAATGCAGGTGCTGGTTCAAGACGCCACTACACTTTCAAGAAAACTTTCAAAATCCATTAAAAAAAAAAAAAGTAGATAAGACGGGGATGACCTTTGCGGTAAGCTAGAAAGAGAACCTCTAGCCGTCTCTGATCAAATTGAACCAACCAAAATCTCTCAAATGATGTCCATCCGTCCATTTTCATTCATTCATTTTCTATGGCGCTCATCCTCATGCACTCATACCACAATTCATTAACATTTCTTGGGTTTGCTTTAGAAACAGCATTTTTGATGTCACCCCACAAGTTCTGCATTGGATTAAGGTCCAAGGATCGAGCTGGTCACTCAATAACATGAATTTTGTTGGTTTGGAACAAAGATTTTGCTGGTTTACTAGTGTGTTTGGGGTCATTGTCTTGGTGAAACCCCCAATTCAAGGGCATGTCCTCTTCAGCATGAGGCAACATGACCTCTTCAAGTATTTTGACATATGCAAACTGATCTATGATCCCTGCTATGGGATAAATACCAACACCATAGTGGGAGAAACATGCCCATATCATGATGCTTCACTGTGTGCTGTGGCTTGAATTCAGAGTTTGGGGGTCATCCCACAAACTGTTTGTGGCCATTGGGCCCAAAAAGAACAATTTTACTCTCATCAGTCCACGAAATGTTCCTCCATTTCTCTTCAAGACAGTTGATGAGTTTTTTGGCAAACTGGTACCTCTTCTGCACGTCTTTTTTAACAGAGGGACTTTGCGGGGCACTCTTGTAAATAAATTAGCTTCAGACAGACGTCTTCTAACTGCCACAGTACTTACAGGTAACTCCAGACTGTCTATGACCATCCTGGAGCACATCATTGGCTGTGCCTTTGCCATTCTGATCATCCTTCCATCCATTTTGACAGTTGTCTCCGTTCTGCCACGTGTCTCTGGTTTTGCTCCCCATTTTAAAACATTGGAGGTCATTTTAGCTTAACAGCCAATCAATTTTTGCACCACCTCCTACGCTCCTGATGTACATGCTATGCTGCAGAGTCGTCTCAACCAAGACACGCCCAGAGCATCCAGGGCCTTATGGAACTACAATATTTTGACTAATGATAGACCATAACCAACCACCAAACAGCATTTACTCAATTCCGTTCAAGTACAATTGGTCATTTCTACGAGGCTGTGGATGACACCCTACTTTATGCCAAAAGCCTGAATTCTGTGATATTTGTGATTTTTTTGGGAGGTTGGCTGCCGCACTAAACAATTTACACCATTTGTCACTTGCCCATAACCATTCCACTTAAATCCCAGTAGCAGACATAGAAGCTAAAGTCACGGCACTGACACTTTGATATAAAATGTACCTGCAACAATTGACTGGAGCCATTAAATTATCAAGGTATGAAAAGATCTTTTTCACTCTAATAGTTTGGTTGGCTCGTCCTGTCATGCGATTTATATTCGCCAACGTGACAGACTCCAGTACCATATCTTTTGCGATAACACAGATGACAAGGCACAAATGAACATTCTGGCAACTCCTGCAGCTTAAGTTTCACACACGGGCATCATTTCATCAGAAACATAGCCCACTGACTCTTGCACTGACAGGTCATTAAGACAATAATATAGACACTTTCAGGTAGTCAGTGTACTGCTTGTACTGGGTGCAAGGTAAGTCTTGTCTACAGTCAAGCATGGTGGCGGCGGCGCGATAGTCTGGGCTGCACGAATGCTGCTGGCACGAGCGGAGAAGCGGTTCATTAAAAGAAACTGATGGTGGTGGAAGTAGTCTGGGGCTTCACGAATGCTGCAGGCAGGGAAGGAGTGGCGGTTCACCGGAAAAAAAAAAGTCCTTTGAAAAAGACTCGACACACACCCGTTATCCAAATGGAGTGCAAGATGTTAAAAGCCCCATTGTTATCTTGTTTTGTCTTAAAGAGGTGAGATTGGGTACATGATTCAACAGAGCTGCACAGGCTGGCATTGAAATCCACTTCCACTGCTCCGTGATGACATCACTGGTAATCCTCTACTTGCTTTCTGCTTGAAGGTGCTCAGGTCTCATCACTTTCACCTAGATCATCTTGGAGGTGTGTTTGGGATTCTTACGTTGGAAAATGTTTCCCAAGGGACGGGGTCGTGATGTGCTACAGAATGTCACAGTACGTGTTGGGGGTTAATGATTCTCCTCCATGAACCGCAGCTCCCCCAGTTTCAGCATCATTCGTGCAGCCCCAGACCACCACCACGCTTGACTGTAGACACAATGATCTTGTCATTCACCTGTGGCGCCAGCTTTGTAGACAATAATGGCTATGCGTTGACTCATTTTCACTGGATAGTATCCATGTACTGTTTATAGTCACAGTTTACAGGCACCTATTTGGTAACAATTTTTAAGACAGAACAGAACAGCGCCAGACAGAACAGGCTGACCTCGATGTTCGCTCTAATTCACATAGATATGTCAGTGGCCTTTTGTTACCACTACCCAGGTGGTCTTGACTGCTGTTTTGACGTAGCGTGTGTGTTTTTTTACTTACCTTGTTTTCCATTTGTAGAGAACAGTGGTGCGTGTGCAGAGGAGGGACCTGTTAAATTAGAGTGCAGATGTGGGTAACCCATTGAGAAGTCCATGGAGGAAAATTAACATTAAAAGAATACATCCATACCTGCCAATCTCACCTCTTTAAATAGCAATACAAAAAACCATTTCATTTCTTTTAATATTCCATCATGTTATTCATCCTTAAAATACACTGACAATTACTGACAGGCAGTCTGTTGTCTTTTTTCTTCCCTCCGGCGAGACCGGATTCCTGTGTAATGACATACTGTACAAAAAAAAAAAAAACACACGATAAGGAACGTTAGTTTACATATGATGCTTTAAGAGACGCGACAAAAATGACCACTTTGCAACGACAAGAACGAGCAATGCCCAAACAGTCCTGAAGGGGTTCAAATAGCTATAAAAATTCAGTTAAATGTGCTATTACACAGGAATCTGTTAAATATCAAAACAATACTTTTCACAAGTGTAACAAAAGTGACTTAACATTTCATGGTAAATATAATAACAGGCTTTGAATAAATGCAAAAAAAAAAAAAAAGTCTGATCTGTGGTAGAAAGCTGACAAGAGAGGAGAGTGAATCACATTTGTTGCAAAGCAAAAACACTACAGCTCAGGCAGCTTCGAAAGTTGGGCGAGGCGCTACCAAATGTAAATGGATGTTCTCACGGGTAGAAATAAAGTCAGAACATACAAAACAAATGCCAGACGAGTCCTTAACTCGCTTCCTCCAATCGGCCCGAGCACAAGAACACTGAGGGTTCGTCTTGAGATTTTCCAGTTTTTTTCCGTCATCTCTCAAAGGCGGTTAGCTTCAGCTGGCTAATGCTTGGAAACAAGGGGCATCTTCCAAACGGTGCATGATTAGTGCGCAGTGCGAGTTCCTTCAGGAAAGAAAACCAGTTTTAGCACCGTGACACAACGACAACAAAGAGAGGATATAACCAATAGGCAGCATGTATCAGGCATCGGAGAGCTTTGACTGCATAGCGATAAGCTGTTCCTCTCATGCTGAACAAACAAACAAAGAGGCATCCAAATGAACACGTGACGTGAGGTGCAAAAAGGATCAAGTCATTTTTGGGTCCTGCAGGTCCTTTGGGGGTTGTTGTGCATAGGGGGCTTCTTGTCTTTCCACCCCCTCTGAAACGTAACTTTTTCCCCCCTGCGTGGACGCCTCTCGTCTCGGAGAACGTCGTCGTCCACCTGGGAATCCCGCACCGGGTGGAAGCGAGTGATGAGCTGAAGGCGACGCTCAGACACAGGTGCCTTGGTGTGCCGGTGGGAGCGCCTTTCGGTTCTTTAAAGCCGCAGACTTCTCCTTAAAGTCGGACGCTTTCTGCTGAGAAACGTCGATTAGCGCGCTGGCCACGATGAGGCCTGAAGAGACGGTAGGGGACAAATAGATGGCAGGTCAGATACAGAAAACGCTTGAGAAGCATATTCCTATTCTGTCTGATTTGATGTCCACTAACTCCTCCCAATTCAAACCCACAAATTCCCACATTTCCTGCAATTTCATATTTTCTGTTCCCCTTTGAAGATGAATAGTCAATTTATTTGGTAGTAAAAATGTTTACTTTAGACACTTGTATAACATTCTCCAATTCTACAGGGTGACAAGGCTCAGCAAGTAGAGTGGTTGCAGAGATGGCTGCTGGTTCAATCCTTCATCGTGTCACAATCATTGAAATTAACCTCCAATTTTCATCATATTTTTCACTTATTATTATTCCCCATTTACTTATTCCATCCTCATTACGTTTCAACTATTTAAGTGCGATTAATCACATTTTGTCCATAGTTAACTCCTAATTAATCACACTTCATAGGGATGTAAATCTCTTTGTGATAAACAATTTGACAGTACAATAATAACAAAATAAAATTTTATGTAAAGGCCCATCAATTTTGGAAATATGGGCCATGATTTTATTTAAAAAATGATGATTTAAAAATTTATAAATCATAAATTTATAAAAATGCGGGTAAAACTAAATACACCAGCTTCAGCTTTCGTACACAAACAAAACAAAAGAGAACTCTTTAGCTAGTAGATTACTTTCAATTTATCACCTGACTGTCCGGGCGGAGGCAAATTTGTTGGTCCTGACGGCAGACGAATGAGGACCGTCAACACCGCAGCTTTCCCTCCAGAACACGGCTCCATGGCCACAGGTTTAGGTGCACCCTGATGACAATATCACATAAAATCATCATCAAGTCAGTCATTTGACTATTAATGATGATTAATGATGTGTTAAAACTAGAGCTGTCAATCAATTCAATATTTAATTGCAATTAATCACAATTTGTCCATAGTTACCTCATAGTTAATCACACTTAATCCCGAATAGAAATTCATTTTTACCTACAATAAGTAGGGATGTAAATCTCTTAATATGTAACTACAATGATAACGGCATTAAATTTGATGTAAACGGATACCAATTTTGGAAACATGGTCCACATTATTTGTTTACAAAAAAATAATATACAGTTAAAAATCCCCCAGTGTTTCCATGTTTAATGCGAACAGAGCTTTGTCCCACTTTGTATGATGGTCCTTGAACGCATCCCAATGCTAACTATACGGGAATGCATAAAAGTAAGATTTGATGACCTTATTGAGTGATGATGTACATATTTGTTCAGTACACAACCTCTTGGAAAATCAAGCCAAGTCCAGGCTCGTACGTATGGATGTTTTACTAATGAGCTTTCCCAGTTACTAGCTCGTGCGCTGCTAATGCTAGCTCTTCAGCCATGGTCACATTGACATAAGCCCCCAAATAGCAGTCCTCGGTTATGCCTGCCGATAACTAGCACCTCGTACCCAAATTTTAGCTCGTAGTACAAAGCAAAAAATCAGTCGAGAGGCAGCTTGCATCTAAACAAAAAAACACTCGTTGCTTGGGACACTTGTATGCCAACATACTACTACATAAACATCAAAACAAAAATACCGGCAGTGCTTCAGTACTGTCTGGCACAATTCAAATCACAGCGACTGTAGATACAAATAACTTTGGTCTTGTTGCAAGAGCCATCTGCCTGGGCTTTGACGCTAAATCTCAAAATACTCTTTTCTTTGTCCATTTCTGCCCAGTATTTCTTCCTGCTTGTGGCTCCATAGTCACCACTACTTCCTCAAATTACAATGTGGGCCAAGGGTCAAACAGGATGTGTGCAAGTTAATCGCCGTCAAAAAAAATAATGCCATTCTTTCGACAGAGGTTTCCTAGTAAAACAAATACCCATAACGTGAAACTCTGCTTTACCAGACAGAGCTTTAAAAGTGACGTTTACGTGCGCGCTGACCGCTGAATGAACCTTCGGCAGTGAAAATCTATAGCAGCAGACACAAACTGCCCTTCTCCCAGACAAACAGTTTAATTGGTCGCACAACAACAACGCACACAACACCAGTGTGTCGCCGTCTTGACACTCAGACTTTAATGGCCACAAACTGCTGGTCTCAAGCGTGAAAAACATGTCATTCTTACAATGAACGTCAGGGGGTTCGGTGGCATGTGTTTGGGGATACGATTGAGGAATAATAACACGTCTGGGCCGCAATGGACTTCTTTGTGTCAGATGAGGAGATGACAGAGGCATCATAAGCGGGATTTCAGGAAAACCTTTGAGGGAAGCAGCGCCAGGCGACAATATTTGCTCTACAGTATACCATGCTGGGTGTTGCATGCAAACGTTTGCACTTTTTGCATCATACACTCGCCTTTCCTGCTCATTTCTGTTTTTTCTCCTTCATTTGTCTCCACGCAAAGTATCTTTATTGCATGGCTGACAAAAAACTTACTGATATTAGCAGCTTAAAAGCACTGTAAGAAATAAGCGTCTGCAAGGAAACAATGACTTTAAATGTCAATTGATTTGCTATGTTTTATCATCATGGAGATAAAAAAAAATAGAACAAAAAATATTAATAGAAAAATTCACCTCTTATTTAATTTTCCTTCAAATATTGAGAATATTCAAAAACTCACTAAAATACACATATACTTAAATATACAGTAGTGTTTATTTTCATAAACCGTGAACACGACAGTATGATATAAAATCTATTGCTTGGTTGCTCGTTGTGGAAACAGAAAACAAAACCAAAAAAAGTTAATGTTTTTACAATATTTCTTTCAACATTTTAATAAAATGACTAAAATATATGTATACATTTTAATATACTGCATAACTGTTTGACCTATTTTCCCACTGATGCAGTGGGAAGCACTGATGCAAGATGCCGGTTCATCCGAATATCCTCAATCCACATCCTCAATCAACATATTGTGTTTTATTATTATTTTGTATTATTATTATTTCTTTGTTTTACTTTTAACTTCTTCTACTGGAGGACAAACATTTTTCACAGACCCGCAAAATGCATGTAAACACACAGGGGGATACTATTATATTTAATCGCAGAGAAAATATGTTTCCGTCACAGGAGATGATTATTGATGGTCAACCCAGGCAAGCCAACAAAGTCACGTGATGAGAGGAAAACATTAGCGTGCATCTGCTCGGCCCCTGCGATGAAGGAGAGATTGGTGTTCTGGATGTTCTGGCATCCAAGGACAATCATGTTGTCAGTCGCTTCATGAGCACTCAGGTGATCCCACTAATGAGTAGCCACATAAAGCACATTGCCGCAAAAAAGGGGTGAGGGTGGGGGCTACATTGCTAATTAAAGGATAAATCCAAAACCGCTGCAAGCCATGGTTACATGGATCACTGGATGAAGCATCACTACTTACCAAAACAACTGGGATACCTTGAAAAGCCTTTAAATATAGCCTTTAAATAAACCTTTTCTTGGCCCGCAGCGGTGAAAATATTCAAGACAATCATTTGAAACGTTTACATTAACGGGATGTTTTTTGTTTAATGAGAGGGGGAGAACCAGAAACCAGAAAAACCAGAACCAGAAAAAAAACGGTGTGAATCAGGTGGCCCCTATTTAAGGATGAAGCCAGCACTTGTTGAAAGCCTGAGGAAGACATTGCTCAGAAGAACAGCATACTTTGATTCAAACGTTGACTGGAGAGGTGAAAAAACAGACGTGCAAAACATTTTTGTGCTGAAATGATCTACAATGCCTTAAAATGGAGAGCAAAACCAAAGACACGTGGCAGAAAACAACTGTCAAAATGGATCGAAGAATAACCAGAATGGCAAATTCACAGCCAATGATCAGCTCCAAGATGATCAAAGACAGTCTGGGGTTACCTGTAAGTACTGTGACAGACATCTGTGTGAAGCGTATCTATTTACACAAATCCCCTGCAATGTCCCTCTGTTAACAAAAGGCATGTGAGGAAGAGGTACTGATTTGCTTGAGAACATATTAACTGGCTTAAAGAAAAATGGAGGAATATTTTGTGGACTGATGAGTAAAATTGTTCTTTTTGGGTCAAGGGGCCGCAGACAGTTTGTGAAACCACTCCCAAATTCTGCATTCAAGCCACAGTACACAGTGAAGACAGTGAAGCATGGTGGTGCAAGCATCATGATATGGGCATGTTTCTCCTACTATAGCGTCGGGCATAATTATCCCATAGCAGGGATCATGGATCAGTTTGCATATGACAAAATACCTGAAGAGGTCATGTTGCCTTATGCTGAAGAGGACATGGCCTTGAAATGGCTGTTTCACCAAGACAATGACTCCAAACACACAAAACCAGTAAAATCTTGGTCCCACACCAACAAAATTAATGTTTTAGAGTGGGCAGCCCAATCCCCAAACCTCAATCCAATAAAGAACTTGTGGGGTGACAAAAATGCTGTTTCTGAAGCAAAAAATGTTAATGAATTGTGGAATGTTGTTAAAGAATCTTGAAGTGGAATAACAGCTGAAAGGTGCCACAAGTTGGTTGACTCCATGCCACACAGATGTGAACCAGTTATGAAAAACGGCGGTCATACAACCAAATATAAGTTTAGTCATTCAGACGATTGTGAAACCCTAAAAACAAAAAGGTTTGTACAAAATAGTTTTGAGTTTCAACTGATTGCCCAATTGCACAGCCTTAAGAGCGTGCATATCATGAATGCTGGGCCTTGTATGTTTTCTGAGAATCTACTGCACCTACTGGTAACTTGTTTGCCATGTGCAATAAAAATATACTAATAACAGTGATTCATCTGGTTAGCCGCATTGGACTGCTATTATTTTTGAACACTACATCTCCGGTGTGTTTGAGGTTAAGCAATTATAGAGATTAAGCACCAAGTATTATCAATAGTTAACTTTATCCGTTAGGAACTTCATTTGTGCAGAGCATCAATACTTACAATACAGTTCCCACAGCAACACAACGCAATGCAATGCAGTGCAGTGTGCCCCACCCAATCAACAAGTACCGGCGGTACATGATGGTTAGGAAAATATATATACATGTTATCATCTATTTGCTCCTATACACACTCTATTTCTCTATTCTTAAGAAATGTCTTATAACTTGTGCTGTCATAATCTTTATATGTGCATGTGTGCTAAGCAGAGTAGAGAAGGTCAGAAGCAGCTTGACCACAGATGGCGCTTGAAACATTCTGTTCTAACGATTAGCACATTATCCTTCACACCGTTATATATATACCTGTTGTCTTCTTTCTTGTTTAGTCACTGGGTTCTGAATGTTTTAGGTCGTTTGAAGCTGACACTGATTGTTAAATAATAATAAAAGAAATCATGTTAAAATATGAATGAATCAACAACAGCCTGTGCCTACTGTTCAAATCACCTGTGCACATATGCACACATACGTGAGGCATTCATGACCCGAAGGGAATACCGTCCGACTGGTACAGTCAATAACTTTGCAGTTGCTACACAGACAGGACGGTCAGTCATATTGGCTTGTTGTCAGTGTCCTCTTTGACATCGGCATGTATTTCTAACAGCTAAGTGACGCCAGATGCTGAGCAATTAAGCCTATAAATATGAGGGTTTTTATTTTTTATATGGTTCACCTTCAACTGCAGCCAAACCATGCCGGATGTGGTCAGGAGCCATGTTTCAATTTAGACAATGTCCGCCAATACATAAGTGATTTTAAGGCCAATAAAGTGGATGTTGGACTGGCTGGAAATTAAGTGAATGGCCTCTCCTCATCTCCCCAGGTTAGTGAGGGCCATAATAAAGGATTAACTTACCACCATGATTGTGTGTTGTGTGAATAAAAAAAGAGTGCCGTAAGTAGTTGCAAGCGGCAGGGGTGTGGTTTATTCCGTCTAAACTAGTACACAGTAAAGTACCACAGAACGGTAGGAGGGATTCAAAGAGGAAATGCAAATATGGTGGTATGAGTGAAGGTTTTTAAGGTTTTTTCTTGTATTGTGTGTGACGCCTTATACAATCTGCCTACCAAACATAAAACTTAAGAAGAGGAAGTGTGGGCACGTCCCACACAGTGTGCTGGTAGCTTCCTGGAAAGCTGCAGGGATATTTAAGTGAGAGCCAGCCAGGCATTTATTGGTTCATGCTGCATCTTGCGAGGGTCAGGAAGGATGCTTTTTTCCTCCGGTTATCATTTCCACAACAGCTTGGGACAGTGTTTACAGCAATTGTCTCCAGTGGGCTTTCCCTTAATGCGCTCTGACAAACAAACAGCTTTGGTTGGCATCCGGAAAAAAAAAAAGAAGAAAAAAAAAAAGAACAGAAACAAACTCCTGGAACTAAGTGAGCTGTAATTAATTTGACACTCACAAATACTTCAAGATCAGTTTGTTTTTCGTGTGTGTTCATTGCTTGAAACTGCAGCGCTGGGGAAAGCTAAGAAGCACTGTTGTCCTGCTCTCCTGTTCTTTACGCTGCCCTTCACAACGCCATAATGGATGGTGAGCACCGCTCAGCAATACACTAATGGCTAATGTAGTGCCTCTCTGCTAGGTTGCCACAGTGATTTTATTCCTCTCGACGGCAGGTGACACAAAGGCAGCCTTGGCTGAGGCAACACTGTTGCTCCTCCGATGTCAATTTGCGCTTGTAGCTCCCTTTATTGCTTCCAGCTACGCTTTTATCCCTAGTGACATTGAGACCTCCTGTCTTCTTCCTGCTAGATTTCTTTTCTGCATTCTATTATTAAATGATCGGAGAACAGGTCAGGTTTTTTTTTGTTGTCCTTCTTTTATTTTTTACATTATTATTGCAAAGTTGTAGCAAGGTCAGAGAAGCATTAGCTGTAAAAATCCCTCAACTGGTCCACACACATTTGTTCCGAACGACAACTTTACATAACTGTGCTTAAAAAACTAAAATAAAGACATACACAAATAAATTGGTTTTAAAAAAATCATACAATGTGATTTCCAGATTTTTATTTTTTTTTTTAGATCAGACGGGGGAATTGTACCACTGACGACTGTTTCACACCCGTCCGAGATTTCTAAACTGGCAAAATCACACGGTAATCAAAGACGTATTGGCCTCAGTTTATGAAGGCACCCTTGCAGAACACACTTTTTACTTTAAAAATACTTTTTTACAGCATGCTTCGAATGCGACACTAATGTGACACTAATATTCTGTGAACAAGTGGATTAATCGTGATTAATCTTGGAGATTAATAAAGTATATCTATCTATCTGGTGGACAAATACAAAAAAATAGAAAGCCTGTAGTCCAACATATAATTCTAAGAAAGGAATGCATTAGTCTGCATTTAGATCAATGTGGCATCAAGAATTGCATTTTCAACTGTCTTCAATGGGACAGTTTTTGCCTTGAGGAACAAATGTGTTTAAATATCTGTGTGTTTATACGTAGTAACAGATTTCTTTCTTCTGCTTTGAATTGTGACTAAATATAAACATTTAATTTATAGACCCACCACTTTGAAAAAAAGAAAAGAAAAAAAATCGTGCTTTGCTACACATCTTAAAATAAAGCTCTGGCAACAATCTACCAGTCAGTTACAGGCGTGGGGGCTGTCAGTTTGTGATGTTGTTAAAATGTGAGTGTAATGTTATCGCTCTTTAAGGTTACATTGTTTTATGTGATATGTGATATGTTACATTGCACAAGTGCAGAGTTATAGTGTTAGTGTTTTGCATTCTCACTCATCGTTTCGTGGCCTATAATTAGTCTAAGTATGCATATTTATGTCTGTCAAATTAAGCATTTTCACGCATTAAAAATGGCTAACTGAAATAAATACAAATACAAGGCGTGAAGAAAATGTTGTGAATGCAGTATTCTTGATAAGCGGATCAACAGGCTTTTATTGCAGGTTTAATTTACAGTATCTCACAAGGGGCACAATTATGAAAACATACTCATAACATGACGCAATCCACGAAAATCTAAAACTCAATTCTGAACCACCAACGTCACTTTATGTCCTCTGGCACATTTGACCACAAGTTTTATTTGTGTCTTAAACGCTTGTTTTCGCTGATTAAAAGTAAAAGTAAAAATTGTAAAAGTGACTATAGGGTTATGGTTTGATTTATTTCGAACATGCAGAGAGTTTACATCGAATCCTTCATAGAATTTACAGTTCCACTTGTCCTTTTTCCCCTGTTCAAATCCGGACCCACTTCGGGCCGTCTTTGGCGTTATACTGTGAGTGTCATTGAATGTCGATATCTTGAGTTCCTAATTCCAGTACTTTGTTAAGCAGGCCCCAATTTGATATGCCTGTTGGTATCGTATCGATTATTCCAGTATCGATTGTGTAAAAATCGATGTTAACATCCTTTGATTGTGGGAAAATGACAATACATTATGTTGCTTGGTTGAAAGAACATCAATTACATCTGCTTCCATCTCTGTTTTGGACTACCCTATCTTTTGACGTGGGTGTAATTTGGAGTCATGTTCTTTTGCTCAATTTATTTTAATTTTCTTCAATCTCTTCCCCAAGAGTGGTTCGCTAGACTGCATTATTTTGCAATAGTGCCTTGACTTTATACTGTAAAACGTTGGTATCGTTGCAATATCCTCTATTTTCTTCCATAGGGTTTTTTTTGCTTCCTTAAGAGCAGCACGCAAGGCATCATTATCTTCCACTAATGCAATGATATTATCCCGCAGAACCTTCATATCATTTTATAATGCTCTATTTTCTTCCATAGGATTTTAAACCTCTTTAAAAGCAGAGCACAAAGCAGCATTTTTATTGCAGTTGTATCATTCATGCTCTTCTCCAAAGCATGTAATAATATCACATTTTTGCTTTCAAGTATATTGTCAAACTCTGAAAGTGTCTTCTGACATAATTTGTTTCTGAATCCGGATTTCCTGGGCCAGTATAATGTAGTCAGGAAAGCACCAATATAAATAAAAATATATAATATAAATAATATAAATAAAAAATAAATATGGGATTACTGTATACTCTTCTTTTCCTTTCGGCTTATCCCTTCAGGGGTCGCCACAACGAATCAATTGGCACCATCTAACTCTGTCTTCTGTATCCTGTTCTCTTGCACCAACTATTTTTATGTCCTCTTTCACTACATCCAAAAACCTTCTCTTTGGTCTTTCTCTAGGCCTTCTTCAAGCATCCTTTTACCAATATATTCACTATCTCTCCTCTGGACATGTCCGAACCATCTCAATCTGGCCTCTTTGACTTTATCTCCGAAACCTCTAACATGTGCTGTCCCTCTGATGTGCTCATTCCGGATCCTGTCCATCCTGGTCGCACTCAAAGAGAACCACAGCATCTTCATCTCTGCTACCTCCAACTCTGCCTCCTGTCTTTTCCTCAGTGGCACTGTCTCTAACCAAACCACATCGCTGGTCTCACCAAAGTTTTGTACACCTTTCCTTTCATTTTAGCTAAAACTCTTCTATCACACCTGACACTTTTCTCCACCCATTCACACCCATGCTTGTAATTGTTTCTTTGTGTGTAAACTCAGTGTAAAATGTGCTTAATATCTCTGAGAGGCTTACTGCATTATAGGGTTTATAGTATCAAAAAATTGGTAATTTTATGGCTTTTTATGGGTGCATCTTGGACCATAATCCCCAAGAACAGCAGGGATCTTTTTTCGTCCAAACTCAAATCGTATCGATAAAAATACCACTCGACTGGGACATTTTTTAACATCAAAAAATGAGGTAAATATAAAAACAATTCTTTGATATATTTCACCTATAATCATCCAAAACATCCTTGAAGTTAAAAACCCCAATGGCACAAAATGATAACAGTCATCACACTGATGTCCAACTATTCTCTCCTTAATAAACCGATGATATGACCACCATCTTTTCTTGGGCGTGATAACCCCATATCTCACCTTGAAGAAAAAAGCAAGACATTTGCAGTAGAAGACAATTCCTCTACAGAGGTTAAAGAAAGTATCATCAGATTTCCTATTGATTTTGTATAAAAAAGTGGCTGTGTGAGGATTTTGCGCAGCACACAGTGAGATTTTTTAACTCATTTAGCAAAAACTTTCCAATAGTTTGTGTCAGCCGCCACTAAAAGGAAAAAAACAGCACACTTACATCAACCAGTGGCTGAAGCATTTCTGTATGCTCTCCTCCTCGAGCGTCCAGTGCGATGGCGACTGAAGCAAAAGGACGACTGGCCATTTGTTGACGCTCCCTCATTAGTTGCTGGGGGAACAGAAAACCCACAAGATTTGCAAACTATTACCATGTAAAATCAATAAACATAAGTTAAAGCACAAGAACAAAAATAACTGTAAATACTGTATCATAAATGCACTTTATTTACCTAAACTGCAAAGAGGATGGGGCGTTAATTTAAAGCAGCAGATCAGATAAATAGGTAACACAACAAAAACTGTACAAACTTGGTAATAGTGGTAAGAGCAACTGGATCAACCAGCATTAATACTGCTAGTATTTTTTTTTCAATTTCAAATTTCTATTTATTTGTATAGTCAAATCCCAACAGCAGTCATCTCATGGCAATTCCCACATGAAGGTCACAGAGAGCCAACTGAAACCTCACATGAGCAAGCACTTGGCGACGGAGGCAAGGAAAAAAACCCTCTGGTGAAGAAACCTTGGACAAAACCCAGACTTTGTGGGGCAGCCGCGGTTGGGTTGAGATATTTAAAATAAATAGAGGGATACATTGTAGATCAAGCAAGAAGTCTTACTTTTAGACCAAGGAACATACAGAAATGTATCTGATAACTATTAGCATATCAAGAGTCAGTTCTAACCATATGCTTTAAGCAAAGAGGTGGGCTTTGAGTTGACTTTAAGAGAGGTCCCCCGGATTGAGTCAGGTAGATGGTTCCATTACAGAGGTAACTATGGGAACTAACTTCCATTCTACTTCTAAAAAATCTAGAAGTGACAAGTAATTGTAAATTTTGTGAGCGCAGTATTCCACTAGGTCGATGTAGTAGCGGTTTAGGAGCTCTTTAAGATATATCGGTGCCTGTCCGTGCAGGGCTTTGCATGTAAGAGAGGGAAATTTATACTCAATTCTAAATTGTACAGGTAACCAGTGCAGTGGCTCTAATACAGGCAAGATATGATCTCTTCTTCTGGTTTCAGAAGAAGATAGGACTGGTGTGGGAGCTACTATAACTGGTGCGGCAAAAGTTTGGACTAACTGAAGGGTCTTTAAAGATTTCTTAAGGCAGTCTATTAAAGCATTACAATAATCCCACCTGGAGGTCACAAAAGCATGAACAAGTTTTTCTGCATCCGGTAGTGGCAGAAATTATCTGATTTTCTTTATTTTTCGTGAATTGAAGAATGCCGTTCTTGACACTTGTCGTATTTGGGAACTAAAGGAAAGGTCCCAATCAAAGATAACACCAAGGTTTCTGATTGTATTGTGGGGGGTGAGTACAAGACCATCTAGGGCAGTAATATCATTTGCAATCTTGTCTCTGAGGTGCTGAGAACCAAGGACTATGATTTCTGTTTTATATCCGTTTAACAGTAAAAAGTCATTACTTTGTGTCGTTTGGACAGCTGACTAGCTGGGTTAGGTTCCATTGATAAGTATAGTTGTGTGTTATCTGCATTGCAATGGAAATTAATGGAGTGTTTGCTAATGATATTAGACTAGGGGGACATTTAAAGGCTGAACAGTACAGGTCCAAGCGCAGAACCCTGTGGGATGCCATGATTGACCTTCACGTGTCTGGATTCTTTATTACTAATGGATACAAACTGCATGCGATCTGACAGATAAGATTTAAACCTGTTTAATGCAGTTCCTTTAATGCCAATGGTGAGTTCTAGTCACCGTATTAGAGTTTGATGGTCAATTGTGTCGAATGCTGCTGTAAGGTCTAATAAAACTAATACTGAAACAAGGCCTTTGTCTGAGGAGGTCGTTACAAATTTTTACGAGTGCTGTTTCTGTGCTGTGGTGCATCCTAAATCCTTACTGAAAGACCTCAAGATGATTGTTTAGGAAGAAATGGTGTAACTGATTGGCAACTACTTTCTCTAGGATGTTGGAGAAAAATGGAAAGTTGGATATTGGTCTGTAATCAGCTGGGACATGTTGATCAAGGTTAGGTATTTCAAGAAGCGGTTTGGTTACAGACACTTTGAAAGTTTGTAGTACGTACCTGTCACCTAGTGACATATTGATTATATTGAGAAGAGATGTGTTGACTAGTGGAGTAGTTCCTTTAAACAAATGAGCAGGGATGGGAGGAGTTTGAGGAGGAGATTGTAGAAGGTAGTTCAGAAGGGCTGATGGAGTAAAGCATCACCGTTTTCTCTAAGGTCTCTGTGTTGGAGGGATGTACCACACCAGTTAATTGGGGGAGGTGGTTTATTTGGTATGTAATTGTAGCAATTTTATTATAAAAATACATGAAATCATCACTGCTAAGAGTGGTAGGGATGGATGGGTTGATGGTGCTATGACACTTTCTTAAACTAGCCTTGGTGCTTTTCAATTAAAGATGAGTACTAAGGTGTTCTGGCATTACACAGGGCCCTTCTATATTTTGTAGGCTCTCTTTCCAGGCTAATTGATTTTCTTGTGAGTGGGTAAAACGCCATTTTCTCTCTAGTTTTTGTGTTTTATGTTTCAGCCCCCGGGAATGGGAATTGTACCATGGGGAAGATTTTGTTGGATTCTTTGGGCGACAGCGTAAAGAGTTTAGCATAAGAGGTAGGCGGTGCCGTCTATGAGCTCATAAGTCTGAGATTGACTAATAATAGTATTGTCTATTGTGTTTATGGTGGGCAGAGAGCTGAAGAGAGGGGGTGATAGTATCTTTGAATTTATTGTTGTCTGAATAGCATCTGGTAAGCACCGTTTATCTGCTAATGTGTAATTAGTCAATTGGAATTCAAATGGGATTAAAAAATGGCCAGACAGTATAGGATTTTGTGGAAATATTGTTATTGTTAATATTAATAAGTGTTTAACATCAATGCTGTATATCAGGACGAGATAAAGTGTGTGATGATGACAGTGGGTAGCTCCATCCACCACCTGGGAGAACCCAGTTACATCTAATAGTGAAGCGAGTGAAGAGGCTATCATTGTTTACGTCCATATGAATGTTAAAGTCAACAATTATACCCAAGGCTACGTTCACGGTGCAGGGTAGGATTCTCTATTAGGATTTTTTGTTTAAAATTAGATTTTTTATGTGGTCGTTCCCATTACCAAACAAATGCGCCTGGAAAGTGACGTGTATACATCGCTCGCATTTTTCGTGTGTTTACGGAAATGCCGCGTGAGCTCCTGGGTTGTGCGATACCATTCATTCCATTTCTGTTTCGATATTGTGTAAAATTCAAGCTGGTATTGGCGATACCAATTCAATACTATGTGAAAAATGACGTAATATGTCTGTCTGGTAAGTACTGTACACTATTTCAAATCATAGCATAAAGAATACAAGACATCATAGTTCTTTATTGATGTGTTTTAAACCAGGAAGCATATTAGGGTGGGGTGATTTACAATACAGACAAGATAAAATAATATACAACGTCACAAAAATCAAAGTACAACATTACGTATCTGAAGTATCACGGTTTTCAGAAGTAGGTTCTTATGTTCCTACTGGGCTGGGCGCAAAATACTGGGAACGATGATTTCGAATGCTTAGGTTTTGGGTATACTGGTAGACTTGAGTGAGAAATGGCTGTGACTCCTCCTCCCCCCAGCAGATTCTCTGGGGATGTGGAAGTTAATGTGAGTGGGGTAGTTCATTGTAAACTGGGGCTGCCACTAAAAATAATTTTTTTTGTCGATAATCTGAAGCTTTCAACGTTTCAATGAAATGAGTCATCGGCAGGGCCCTGGACGGATCAAATTAATATGAACCAAACACAAACAAAGTTAGTGGTTTGGTCCACAACTTATGCTGTTTCTGTGCTGTGGTGCATCCTAAATCCTGACTGAAAGACCTCAAGATGATTGTTTTGAAGGAAATGGTGTAACTGATTGGCAACTACTTTCTCTAGAATCTTGGGAGAAAAATGGAAGGTTGGATGTTGGTCTGTAATCAGCTGATCGAGGTTAGGTTTTTTTGAGAAGCGTCTTGATTACAGACACTTTTAAGGATTGTGCTACGCATCCTGTCACTAGTGACATATTGATTATATTGAGAAGAGATGTGTTGACTAGTGGAGTTTGAGGAGGAGATTGTAGAAGGTAGTTGAGAAGATTTGATGGACTGTTTCTGACTTTACAACAAAACGCGCTACCAACTATGTTGATGTCTCCTGCCAACTTTGCCCAGAAAGGAGCTTTTCTTCAGCCCCAACTAATCAATACAGTAAAAAAAAAAAAAACAAGTACCACTTTTAACCACAGTGTTGTGTCTAATCAATAACTAAACAGGCCACCGTATTAGTGGCAAGGACATCGCTGATTGATTATTGGATTTGTGATGAGCTCAAATGTGCCGGCGTGATGACTAATAAGATTACTCACGCAGATCAAGAAGCTTTGACTAAAGAGTCACAGATTTCTTTCCGAGCTGATTGTATGCAAGTATTAAAGTTCTGATATTATGGTATTTTTCAACCATTTTAATTAAGTCTGAGGCCGCGTGTTTGCAACCAAAATAAAATCTAGCTTTTATTGCTGGAATTTAAATGTAAGCCCTTCTGGGAATATACTCTTATTTTAAGATTTTTTTTAACAAGGTGGTGGCTGTATATAGGCTTGTCATGATAACCAACAAATCAATTGTTCAAAAAGAGCAAAGTCCATAATTTTGCCAGCCTCGATAAATTGAAATGTGCATGCATGTGTGTTTGTTTATTTTTAATGAATCTGTTTACCACAGAGGCTGGATGACAGGAGGGTTCACTCTGCATCTATATGTGCGCATTGTTGATACAGTAGAATGAACGGAGAGAGTGAACCCCCCTGTCAGCCATTCAGCCTCTTTGTTCCAGTAAGTGGAGGCGGGGCCACTAGTGAATGAAGGCACAAAAGCGATGGTTTCGAAAGCGAATGCCACAGCCCCAGTGTGGGAATATTTGGGTTTTAAACAGAATGAACAAAGTGAGCGCATGAACACAGGTGAACCGATATGCCACATTTGTTCGAGAGCAATGACAAGGAGAACGGGGAGTACGGCAAGTGCTGTGGAGTTTCGTCACGACAGTCAACGCTGACTGCGACGTTTGGTCGGCAAAGTAAATCTAAACTGAACAGCGCAAAATTCCCTACATTGTAAAAGAAATGCAACCTTTCAATACCATTGAAAAGCCAACATTTGAGGAAATGTTAGAAATGTTTGACAGACAGTACAAATGTCCTAGGACAACGTACCTGTACATGTCACAGCAATTCCTCAACTGTATAACCAAGTGAAAGAACACTTGTATGTGTACTGGGTATGTTTGTAAGTGATCTGCAGGACTCTTCATTATTTTTTAATGATCTGTGTGAAGTTGGTGATTCGTGCAAACATCCCGTGATGGTTAACAGGGAAATAATCTGGCAGCCTTGTTCCCTGTATTATTTTTTGGGTGAAAGCACAGCATTCACTACTACGAGCAAAGTTTTCCAACTGACTTTATCTCACCTCCCAAAATTAAAAGCAAGCATGCAAAAAAAACAAAAAAAAACAGAGGCAGCGACCAACACAAGACGAGCCGTTTACAGCTGTGTTTTGTCAAATGCACTGCGCACGTTCGGAAACCGGCTTACCAAGTAACTTTAGATACGAGCTGAGCTGAGTAAAACCTATTTTTAAAAAAACCATCCGGAGTGGAGGCAGTGTCCATTGACTACATAAGGAGTTCCCCGGTAATGATTTTAATTCATCACGATTACGGATAATGACGAGCTGTACTCATTTCATGCACGTGCGTATACAAAAAATACTGTATATAGCTATGTAAAAGGAGTAGGGGCTGTTGATGCTATTTACGTAACATGGAGGACACAACTACACTACATTCGCTGAGGAAACACTAAAAGATCAAACTCACAGCTCCCGCGTCTGCAGTTGACTCACATTTGGCAGAGCTTTATTTTAAGATGTGTAGCAAAGCTTACTTTTTTTGTGGAAATTACAGCTATTTCTCACATTTGGTGCTCGTAAACAGAAACATATGCCATATAGCACCACATATTATACATTACACATATTTTATGGCGAGAGCATTACTAAAAAGTTCATTTTTTTATGTATAAAAAGGCGTCAAGAGTTCTTTGTTTAAAGGTTAACAACAACAAAAAAAGTCAAAGTAAGGCAAAGACATCTGCCACTTGATTTTTCTTGTTTTTTAAAGCCACATAGTGGTCCGATCTATTAAAACACCTTACAGCAACATCACACCAACAAGTATAAGCCGCTGGGCCAGTGAAGGTCAAAAATGCGAACGTTTGCCCTTCTTGGACAGATAAAGCAAGATGTAGGCGCCCGCGGGCATGGTAGAAATGTGTTTTCTTTGTAATTTTCAACACAAAAGCTTCAAATCCAACAACATCCATCCTAAATGTCAGATAGCAGCGATGTTATTTATCATGTCGGGGGGTTAATTTACAGCGACAAAGCGTTGAAGAGAGGGAGGCAACAAGCTATGCGGGAGAATACGCTGGAAATACAATCATGACAGTAACAGAAAGATTCCAGGAATGAATATCTCAAGTGAATGACAAAAAAAGGGGGGCTCAGAGTGAAGACTGTTAAAAAAAAAAAAGCCAATTAACAAGTGATTTTGTCGAGAACACAAGCTGGAGCCTTTCACGCCGGCGATAAGGTTGGGCACGCACTAGATTAATTTGGCAGAGAGAGCATGAATTAGCTGTCTGGTGAATACAGTATCGCTTTGCTTTTAATCAAAGGCGGCCAATGTCATTCCACCTCTGAGTCCGTTCAGCACCTCAGCAGGTCACTTCGCCCTTTTTCCTGTGACATTGTGGGCTCACACGTGCACATCAAAAAATAAACCCACAATTAAAATATAATATATCATGAATCACAGACCACTACAATACTTGGCAGGTGCATCTACAGCGAGGACAGAAGCAATAGACAATCAGCCGTTTGTTTACTTCCGTGTTGTTGCAGCACATGGGTTTGGGATTGGTGTCATCATGCACGCTAATTACGCCATTGAGTTACTGCAATTTGGTGCAATTACAACAAGTGTGCCAAAAGCGTTAGAATTTAAATAATTGGTACTCACCTTGTTTTTTATGTCGGCTTTTAAATGTGCTACTCTTAGAAGATGTTCATAATTGCAAAACAAATTCATATTCATACCAACCCAGAAGGTCTTTACTTGCAAAGAAATAAATGCCAATTATAAGGTCAGCATTACGCAACTGCTTGTTCTCAGATTTGTATTTTTGTTGTCTTTCTTAGTTCCTTGAGGCGTAACAATCAAGCAGCATAACATGGCTAATGCATGCTCTTTTAAAGTTTTACTTCAGTCATACCGCCCTTTTGTTTTGTTTTTGCTGGCAGTTAGCAGCGTTAGCATGCTAATGTTAGCTTAGTAGCCTTTGTTGCATTTTTAAAAAGTACAGACTTACAGAAACACTTTGCACCGTCATACTGAGTGGTAGCATGCTAACTTTAGCATGTAAGCATTGTTAGCCGTTTTAGCCATTTTCATTAGTTTTAACATCAGCAGACACTTAGCGCTATCGTGCTGGGTTTAGCATGCTAACGTTGGCATTGCTAGCAGGTTAACATTAGGATATTAGCGTTTTAGCTTTTAGCGCTAGCATGCTAATATTAGTACTAACAGATGCAGACACATTGCTCTACAATGCTGAGTGTTCCGCGTTAACGATAACTGATAGCATGCTAACTTAGCATCATCCACTCAGGCCGTTCCTGCTCATTTCTGTTTTTTCTCCTTTATTTGTTAATTCAGCTCCAGACATTCACACACAAGGTCTCTGGCACTGCTTACCTCTAGTTATTAATATTGTTTACTTTTTTGTTTCTCTATTTACTTAATTTTTGCTCTCTCTTGGAGGTGGGGATGACAGGCATCTTGCCTGTGTGTTTTTTTTAAATTGTTATATTTTAAAAATATGTGTATAAAAAAAAACTAGCACTGTTTTGCAAATTATACAAATATTTTCTAATAAAATTAATTCATTTTGACTAACATGTGCTGTCCCTCTGATTCCTGATCCTGTCCATCCTGGTCACACCCAAAGAGACCCTCAGCATCTTCATCTCTGCTACCTCTAGCTATGCCTCCGGTCTTCTCCTCAGCTGCACTGTCTCTAAACCAAACAACATCGATCAGGGTTCGAATCTCCGTTGGGCATCCCTGTGTGGAGTTTGCATGTTCTCCCCGTGCGTAAGTGGGTTTTCTCTGAGTACTCCGTTTTCACCCACAGTCCAAAAACATGCATGTTAGGTTAATTGAGGACTCTAAATTGTCCATAGGTATGAATGTGAGTGTCAATGTTTGTTTGTCTGGCTTGTGATTGACTGGCGACCAGTCCAGTGTGCCCGGTGTCCGCTGGGATAGGCCCCAGCATACCTGTGACCCTAATGAGCATAAGCGGCATAGAAAATGGATGGGTATTAAGCATCCTTCATGTCAGTTAATTGGAACATCCGTCTTGAGAAAGTGATAGTCTGAAGTGGGAGCTGAAGGGCAGTGACAAAGCAATACTAACACCAAATTTTAACGACAAGAGACCATCTGCAGTCATTCATTTGACTAGTCCGTTCAGTTGGCACGCTTCTCTGTCATAATGGTAATTAGCCTCGTTCATATTCATGTATCAACTTCCTTCAATTGTCAATGTCAGTATAAACAAAATAGACTCACAAACTAGTCCCACACAAAACCCTAGCCAGACAAATTTCCAAAAATCTGTGGTGTCTGGAAGGTACTGAGGTAAAAACACTACAACCAGGGCCAATCAATTGAAATGATTTTCTAACATTGAATTGGGTGCTGTGTGCGTCCCTCCATGGGATGTGGGGGTATTACTGTACTTACTTCTCGCCGCCGTGAAGCCCAGCAGGTCTGTTTGATCTTCCACACCACCGCAGCCACCAGAAGAAGCGACAGGAAACAACTAAGGAGGTGAAATGAACAAGCACGGATCAGAAATGGTAAATAACGACTGACAGTTCAAGAATAAAACAAAGATAGGCGATAAATATAAAGATATGTACTTACAACATTTTTCACATTTCGGAGTCTAAACAAAGAAAAACTGCTCATGCAAAAGAAACGCTGTACTGCATGAAGTCACACAAGACAAGCATTTGCTTTTTCTTTGGCTCTTATTGGGTTTTTGATCACACTTATTCCCAAAGGCGAAAAGCAGCCATGATGTAAGACCTAGGTATTTTAAAAGGTATCCAGGGTGCGGCCTGAGGGCCATTGGCAGCCCGTAGCAGTTTTTTTATATTGGCCCGTGGTACATACAAAAATAGAGCAAAAAGGTGCAATGCAAAGATAAAAACAAAAGACAACATTAAACATATGTGGCCCCTGGTCATTTTTACAACACCTCTGATTACACCCCTTGCTTGGGCTTTGGCTTTTTGTGGCATTCACTAGGGCTACGTTCGGATTTTTTGTTTAAAATGATTTTTTATGTGGTGGTTTCCGTTACCAAACAAATGCGACTTGTAAAGTGAACACAACGTGGCTGGAAAGTGACATGCACAGGCGGAAGCACGACATCGATCACACTTCTGTGTTTACGGAAGTAAAGACTGCTGCAGTGTGTGCTCCGGTGATGTGCGATGCCATTGATTTTATTTCTGTTTCGATAATGGCTAAAATTCAGGCCGGTATCGATATAAGGGCTGCGCGTTATTTTGATGTCTAAATATCCACTTTATGATTATTTTGACGAGTGCACCAGAATACGAAAAATCCCGAGCGCCGGGAGAGTTACGCCACCACATGTGGTGGCGTAACTGATTGCGGATGCCTGGACTAAGGTATCTGCTTTAACTCTTGTCCGAGTTTGAACAGCCGACTGACATCGAAACTGACGGCTGACAATGATGACAAGGAAACCCGGCATGTTTGATGGCGAAATTGCCCAGCTGTTCAAGTCAGATGCAGAAGATGAATTTGTGGGAGAAGAGGGATTAAAAATACAGTGAGTGTATTGTTAAATAGTAGAATCAAGTTTAACTAAACTCACTCTTTTGCTTTCGTTGCCTTTTTTTGTATACCGTATGTTTTAGCATGCGCCCTAAAATACGGTAAATCCGAAAGAAACAAGTTTTGTCAAGCTCGACAAACTTTCGTAAAGCTAACACATTTTTGGCAAAAATGTTGTTCTGCAGCATACCGGTAGTATAGCTATTAGAGGCATGTGTACGTACTGTGCGTATGACGTAATGTTCTCTGATTGGTTTATCGCTGCCAGTTTACATGTCGTACTGCACTTTGCTGCGTATCAAAGGTAAGAAACTTTTAGAATTTTTATATACATTCTATTTCAGGTTTTATTATTACATTGCATTTGTATTACAAGTACTCGTTATTTATACAGTATTAAACGTGCAGAACAGTGTTTTTTTTCCCCATTGTATGAGGGGTCTTCCGGGTCAGCGGAACGAATTAGCCAATTTTCATGTTAAATGTTGTTGCGGTTACAAAGAATTTCATCTTACAAAAATCCACTGTACTATTAAACATTACATGTACACATGCATACAAAGATGACTGGGAAAAAACATACATTTGTGGTACAAGATCAGTGCAATTGCTGCTTGTTGTTTACAGTGATGTATTTTTGGCATTCTCTTCCTCCAATATTATTAATGCTACAAGTATTATTGTCCAAATATTGAAGAAATCCTTAAGTATTTTTAATTTATCCCCCCCCCCCCCCCCAATTAACAGTGGTTAGGGCTCCTCTGTCTGCCTTTAGAAGACTCTAATCAAAATGCGTTTCATAAAAGTAAGAATACAAGAATGTAATTGGTCTGTCATAAACAATCTATTAATTATGCGTCTACATTCATTTCAGAGAACATGAGGCTGTCCTCAACATGGAGCAACAAAGATAATGAAGCGCAGCCTGTAATACGAGCAAACTTCTGGGGGGCAGGCGAGGCGTGGTAATCTCCTTTCACATGACCAACTCGGACCTGATGAACCTTATAAGTATTTGTTTGATTTTTAAACCCGAGCCAGCTATCAGTCAGAAATATGGCCCAGATAGGCGTAGCCGTGAGAGGACGGTGTTATATGGAAGATGGCTGTGTGAAACGTGATAGCACTGGCAATGGCGAGAAGCCGTGGTGGGTGGGTGTGTGAGGGGTGTGAGGGGGTGGGGGGGCAAGAGAAAAGGTGAAAGACGCTTTAAGCGACGGGAAACATCAAACGGCGTGAGGTTTACAGCGTGGGAATGATTTGCACAACTTTGAAGACACTGTAAGTGATATTTAACTTTAGCAGGGCATAAAAAAATCACTTGTTTTGATGCGGAATTGTCATCTTTAATAAACAACCTATGACTTAACATACATGTCTTTTTTGTTCTTTAATTTTCTTGTGTTGCTGTCAATGTCCGTGTTCAGAAAAATACAGTGAAACGCATATAGTAACACGAGACATAGGCATTTGCTTGCTTATTGGCTTATTTAGGGTTTTATTTTGAAATTATTCCAAAAGGCACCATTTCCGAACAAAATCAATTGAGATCAAGATATTTGCTTTTTCTCTGTGCCTTTTTCACAACACTTTTTCTAGGAATGTTAGCTATCTGGCTTTTTTTTGCTGATATCCGATATGCCTATATTTTCCAACTCTTAATTTCCAATTTCGATATCAACAGACACCGATATGTGAAACATCACATCTCATGTCGTGGAATGTTTATTTTTTTGAGGTTGCGTCAATTGAGTGCTTTTTTTTTTGCCACTGCCGCCTGTCCCAGTGCTCCTTCTCATTACTTTGCCGCACAAATGTCAAGTATCTCTCGGAATGGGGTGGGAGATTAAATTGGAAGTATTGAGGGAGGAAGTCTTGGTTCCGCCTTGCATAACCAACGCTTTGCAGTCATTGAAAAAGTTTAATACAAAGGAGATAGTTAGTATAGCTTCTTCTCATTACTTTGCTGCACAAGTGTCAAGTATCTCGGAATGATAAATCCTGAGGTGGGAGATTAAATTGGAAGTATTGAGGGAGGTAGTCTTGGTTCCGCGTTGCATAACCAACGCAGTTATTGCAAAAGTTTAATACAAAGGAGATAGTTAGCATAGCTTCTTCTTATTACTTAGAAATATGTAAAAAAAATTAGAAATATGTAGAAGAGTCTGTTATTAAGTCTGATTCTTCTGAACTTTGATACCTCATTCACTTCACTACCCCAAGTATAAGTTACAGCAAATTTCATACCGGTAAATAATGCATTTGCTTCCGAATTGCTTTAAAATTGAGTGAATGACGCATGGACCTTTGCAAGTACAACCGCATGACACAATATATAATAACTTGACATTATGACATTTGTTTTAAAAGTAAACAGAGCAGCCATTTACATTTTTTGATCATCACAAAGTCCAGGGAAGAAAATGTCTCACGCTAATTTTCAGGTAGTCCATACTAAATTGAAGACGATTGTTACTGCAGCCACCCATGCTTGTTTGCACACTTCACGACACGGTTTGGTGAGGCCATTATTCCAAAAGGTGGACTGTCATCATGAATGAAGTCAAATGAGGCCTAGGTATTTTTTTTTTTCAGGTTTTGGGTGTTTTATTTGTGAAGCGTAATCCAAAAGTTCCACAGCTGTCACCTATAAAGTCAAATGAGGCTTAGGCATTTGCTTTTTCTTTTCATAGCTTTTTTGCAGTACGTGAAATGAGACCGAGATATTTGCTTTTTCTTTGGCTTGCTTTTTTCACCTATTCCAAAAGGTGGACCACTGTCATGCATGAAGTCACACGAGTATTTGCTTTTTCACTTTTCTGATCATTATTTCAAAAGGTGCACTGCCAACGATTATCAGCTAATTAACTAACAGCTAATATTTTAAGTAAAAATAATTTCATTTTAGTAGGTTTTTTTTAATGTTAATTTATGGGAAACAAACAAAACAATATAAAGTTGTAATTTTTAAATATTAGGTTAGGGGAAAAAGTATATGGGAATAAAGTTAAAATATTGTGGGAATAAAGTCAATTAAATATATAGTTTTTGTTTTATAATGTATAATGTTTTGTGTCATGTGTAAGACATGACAGGAATCAGTGTTAAAAATAACATTCCAAATATAAAACCTTCTCTGCACTTTCATCCATCCTATTCAGAGTCTTTTTATCTTCTACAATTGTTGGTCTTTCTTAAAAATGCACACGTTTAGTTGTAATCACTGTTAAAAAATTGAATATGGCTCTCGCAGTAATACATTAGAAAATATGTGACTTTCATGGCTCTCTTAGCCCAAAAGGTTCCCGACCCCGGTACTATAGAAATAAAACAAAGATATAATTTAAAGTAGTCTGTGTACAGCTTGTATAGTAATAGACTAACTGCATGCAAACCACTCAGCACAAAGACATTATTATTTAAATACTGTCCTACAGTCAAGAAAGGTAGCGGTATTGTCACAGCCTGCATGAGTGCTGTCGGCAATAGGCAGCTGTGGTTCATCCATTTGAAGTATTTTTCTAGATTTAACACAATAAGTTGATTTTTGCAGCAGCTGTGACGTAAGTTCTGCTCTTTGGCAAGTTGTCATTCCAAGAGTCCCTGCATTGAAACCGTAATTTGATCAAATGGAGGCAGGCGATAAGTGACAGGGGAAACAGCTGGGTTTTTGGCATGATGGACAGGTGCTTTAGGCAACGGCTGACAAGCTACACACACACAACTTGTTACTGGATGGCAGAAACTGAAATGAGCACCCAGCGACCAAAACCACACAACAGTTGAGGTCAGTGGCTATCATGTTCTGCGACAATAGCAATATTTATTTATTTGGTAATATTTTTTAAATACATGATCATACTGGTAATACGTATGGCATGCTTTATGCTTCACCGATTTGACAGTTCATAGGTCAAGCTTTGAGATTTCACATTTGTTCGGCAGTCCTTGAACCTACTGTTGTGTGATGCAAAAGTGAAAATTTACATGTAACAATACAGCCACAAAAATGCTAATAGTACGTTGTAATTAGAACAGGCAAGCGTTGTGAATGTATGTTATGTATGTCTGACTCAGGGCTCTAATCTCGTAGAGCAGGCGCAGGAGAGGCCCACCTCCGCCACACCTTGCAAATGGGGCGTGTTCTAGGCACATTTTGCAATTTCATGCCAGGCGCAGCATGGCACAAATACGCCTCCGTCCCCCCATTGTGTGTAAACCGCTCTGTGGGGTTCTGGTAACGTGTGCGCCAGTCAGCCAAATTACCACTAGATTGGCTGCGCTTTGCCTTACGCTGACAGTAGGTTGGAGCAGGCGAGCCCTCAGCGCACCTTCGGGAAAGCCTTTTGAATCACTCGGCACCACGCCCTGCTACGCCGCCACACCCATTGCCTCAGTCTACCAAATTACCAACTTGGCTACGCACTGTGTTACGCTGGACGGAATTACAACCGCTCTGCCTGCGTCACCCACGAAATTACACCTATTACAATAGGTGGGTTTAGGTAGGTGGAAGTGCAATTTTTATGCCCATGCCATTACTTGCGGTGCTGTTATTAGCATCTATTTTGATATACTGTAATATGTATGTACAGTGGGGAGAAAAAGTGCTGGCCCCTGTCCTGATTTGTATTTTTTTGTGTGTGTTAGTTACCCTTAAATACTTTAAATCATTAAACAAATATATATAATGATAATCCTGTTCATCTCTTTGTCCAAAAGATGGATAGCTGTCAGGCATTACAACACACCAAACTATGCATTTGAATTTTTTCCTTTGGCTTTTCAATTGCATGAGAAAATCAATGACATTAAATTAGCAAGTGAGGATCTTGATACAGTTTTAGGCATCTCAACTGATGGTACTCACCTGAAAAACGTCACAAAGAACTGTACCAGGTCCATGATGCTGTTGTGTTGGGAAAAGGCAATCTGTTTAAAAGGGGGAGGGAGCAATGATTAAGTCTTTGACTTTTGAAATTCACATTAACTAACTATAGGAGCAACTAACTATACACTAGGAAATACAGTGAATGTACCTCTTAAAAATTTGCCCGTTTTTCAGCAATAATGCTTCGGGAGGCATATTTCTGCTTTTATTAGACGCACGGAATGGAGGCCAGGCAGCTGAACTTTTATCTGACAGGCCACATCACAGTGACACATCATTAGCTACTGTAGATGCTTCGGAGGCATTTTGCCCCTGAAAGCATTTAGCTAGACACAGACACACAATGTCAACAGCAGCCCAGTCCCCTTCAGGACCAACACACGGGAGATGTGTGGGTAAGCGGGCTGGTTTGTGCACAGCAGATTGATTTGTTGCTGTGCATTTTAGGGCTTTGGATGTCGATGAAAAGGCTAATTTACAGGGTTTTTTCTTCATTTCTAACTCTTTCAAATGCAATGAAACAGCAGGTTTTCCAAAGTGTGAGGTGTAGCGGTGTGAGGACAATAAAAGAAAAATTGGTCTTTGACCTGGCTAGGCTATTTTGAACAATATGTGTTCCGAAGTGAGAGTAGACTGTCGTATATGTATTCTATTTTGTTATTTTTCTTACACTGCTTGGCCAAAAAAAAGTCGCCACCTGGATTTAGGAGCTTGCTGCAGTTAGTCTGGTCTAGGTTCTGCAACACCATGTGCTCCGAGAATGAGGTCAGCTGACTACCTGAATATACGGAATGACCGGGTTATTCTATGGATCTTTGGATTTTTTCTTCCCTGATGGCGTGGGTATATTCCAAGATGACAATGCCAGGATTCGTCAGGCTCAAATCGTGAAAGAGCGGTTCAGGGAGCATGAGACATCATTTTCACACATGGAGTCCAGACCTTAACCCCATTGAGAATCTTTGGAATGTGCTAGAGAAGGCACTGCGCGGCGGTCAGACTCTACCATCATCAATGCAAGACGTTGGTGAAAAATAAATGCAACATTGGATGGAAATACATCGTGGGACATTGCAGAAGCTTATTGAAAAATGCCACAGTGCATGCAAGCCGTGATCTAAGCTAAAGTCGCTACAACCAAATATTACAGTGTATGACCTTTTTTTTGGTGGCTCCTGCCTTGCCTTGGTTGTTTTATGTTGTCATTAAGTGTTTACGTTTATTATGACATTTTTGCAGAGCTGCTAGAAATGCAACTTGGAGATTTACAAAGTATAACTCAATGCACTATAAACTTTAAAAACTACAAAATTTGGTGCAAACCTTTAGGGGACTGATACACTAAGTACGTGTGTAAACATTTGTGAGAGAATGGCCGCTGTCAAGCAAAATGGACTTTGCAGCCAACTGTCCATAAGTACCAACCGATGCCACAGCATCAGGAGCAAAAGGGGGTTTGATATCTTGCCCGAGGATACTTCAAAACCATCACAGGTGGATGGAGGAACGAACCAGCAACCTTCAGGTTGGTAGACGACCGTGCCAGCACATGAGTGAGGGGGCCACAAATTAGAACAAATCCTTTCAATGCCTAGTAGTAAAGTAAAGCAAAAAATGGAGTCGCCGATCTGAGACTCAACGGGCAATGACATTGCTAATGCAACAAAATGACATGTTGTTGACTTTCTATTAAGGGGGACCATTTGGATCTACCGCCAGTGCGCCTTTTCGCCCCTACATAATACAAGGGTCAAAGTAATATGTTTAGGGTTAATTTAATTTCAAGACATCTATCGGAGCAGATCAATGGAATCATTTGAGAAACATTGCAAGCATTCAGAGTTACTGCAGGTGGACTTTCTTTAAGTGGAAAGTAATTTAGCCGACAGCGCAGAATAAGTTACTCGTCTTTCCACTTTCAAAAGCAAATGGTTTGTCCGGCCTAAAAAAAAAGACACACAAAGTTTAAATTGCTGTCCCACACAGGCATGCTAGGAAAGGAAGGCGACCGATTCCCAAAGCGGCTTCAATGACTCAGTCCGGCCCACAAAGAAGCGATTGTGTGCCAGGAAATTTAATAGAAAACTATTATTGGAGCACCTCTATTGATGAGCTGACCCTAAAGACATTACCACACTGTGCTCCACTAATCTAACATGTGGGACACAATAAATACACTAATCAATACTATGGAAGCAAACAGAGCAAGACCTCCTGAGAGATCAAGGAAATAACTATGTTCTGCTTTTTCTTTGGCTTTTTAATAAATATATGACGGAATCTACATGAACTAAGCATCACCATATGTGGTGTCACTTGTTATCAAAGCAGATTGTTTTCCCACTTTAGGCTGCACAGGAATGAAACTGTGCCCCGGAGCGTGTGTTCATACACTCTATTCATGCTTCATACATGGAAGCACTAATCCTAACAATAATAGTACAGCCAGAGTTTATACACGCCATCCCAAATATTAAGTGTTGTAAATTGTAGGGGATATTAGTAATTGCATATTTTTGTGCCCCTGGTAGTTAAGTACCAAGAAATGAATTGACAAATCTATAACTAATCCATTTGATCAGTATCGGACGATTTCGGTCCTGGATAAATAAAGTCCCGATCAAAGCATCCCTATATATTTGTATCTATTTTTAAAATAATACTTGTTATTTGCATCGTTCTCTTTATAATCCTTGTGCGGTTGTTTTAGGGAGACAATTGACATCTGTCCCTATATCTGCCAGGTGCTTTGCCTACAAAAGCAAATGTCTCTACTTAGCACCAGGTCCAAAACACTGACATTAATCGCTGTGGCTGTAGGCAACCATCTGATGTAGTTTTTTTTTTACCGAACTAAGCAAGATGAGACTGTCTCTATTTGAAGGACCATGAGTGGTCAATATGCGGCAACTTTATCTACCCCTGCATGCGCTTTAAAACGCCGCTGTCGGTGTGTGACTCATGCATGTTACACATACCTCTGCCGTGCTGTTCTTTACAAAGAGCTCATCAGCTGCATTGAACTTGGCTGGGGAGTTTTGCTCCTTACCACTTTTATAACATTGGATCTGTGGCTGCTGTGCTGTGTACTATGTTGACAGCTACAGAGTATGTTTTCCTTCTCATGTTCTCATGCGCCACTAACCAGAAGTTCTGTGGCATGTGTGAAACTCCTCACAGACAAGAGCATCCATGTTTGTTTTAGGGTTTTTTTGATGACAAGCAATGCATAAATATGTTTTATGCTGACCAACCATACCTGGATCTTGATGGGCCACGAGAAGTTACTGACGTACACGTAAAAGGTTATGTTGGGGTTGCTTCTGAAGGTGAACTTCTCACAGGAGAAGCTGTCTCGGTATTCCTTGATGTTGTTCTTGGAGACAATGGGCACTTCCTCGCCAGAGATGGTTCCAGCTGTTAGGGGAAAAGGCCTGTTGTTAGATTTACATACTGCAAGAAGGGAAGCGTGGAAGAGTATTGTTTATATTGTAAATACCAGTCTATACTTTTTGAGCTCAAGAGCCCTTGGTCTCGGCTTAAAGTCTGTGCAAGATCTACCCCCCAGCACCTCAACCTGGATATATGCTGAGAAAAAATTATATATAATATATATTTAAATTATATAGGTTTATTTTAGGGCTGTCAAATGATTACAAAATGTTAATCTGATTTTTTAATTCATTAATCAGGATTAATTAATTTTTACTCTATTTTATTGGAAGAAATATAAATGACAGGACCGGTCGACAAGTGAAGTCCCAAAGATCGACAAGTAGCACGCTATCGACGAGTTGGTGACCCCTGGTCTATACACATCTAAAAATATATTGTCCAACTATACCCCTGTTTTATTACTGAAAAGGGACTTTGGGGTTTCCAAAGTTGGGTTCTAGACCAGTGGTTCTCAACCAACCATCACTGCTTAGTGACAAGTGGCGACCCACATTGGTCATCACTACACACAAAGCGATATTTTTCAAGCAGGTATTTCTTAATAATTGTGATGATAGTTTACAGCTGATACAAAAACCCAAATGCGGTAACTTATACAAAAACTGTCCAAAAGTAAAAAATCTCTAAAATCAAAGACTTTCCTTATGTATTTCATTAATTGGTCTTTGCGTTTGAATTGAAATCAAAACCATTCCATTCCATTTTCTTCCGCTTATCCAGGTCCGGGTCACGGGGGCAGCAGTTTAAGTGGGGAAGTCCAGACTTCCCGGTCCGCCGGCGACCTCTTCCAGCTCCACGGGGAGGACACCAATGCGTTCCCAGGCCAGCTGTGAGACATAGTCCCTCCAGCATGTCCTAGGTCTTCCCCGGGGCCTTCTCCCAACTGGGCCTGCCTGAAACACCTCACCAGGGAGGCGACCGGGAGGCATCCGGACTAGATGCCCGGGCCACCTCAACTGGCTCCTCTCGATGTGAAGGAGCAGCGGCTCTACTCTGAGCTCCTCCCTGATGGCCGAGCTCCTCACCCTATCTCTTAGGCTGAGTCCAGCCACCATACGAAGGAAACTCATTTCCGCCGCTTGTATCCGTGATCTCGTTCTTTGTGAAATCAAATACATTTAGCACAATTTTGTAATTATTGAGCTAGGTGAGTAAAAACACAAAGATTGATCCAACATGGCGGCGTAAACAAAATGAACTCATTTTAAACGGCAACCAAGTGGACAAACGTGGACAAACACAAACCAAGGCACAAACCGAGCGACGTGCTAACCGAGGTACCGCTGTACAGTTATAAAAACGGTAGATGTACTAGACTGTACTCACTTTTTAAGGCTGACATGAAAGCATAAAAACAAATCAATTTCCAACCAATCATCATCTTTTTTTTTTTTTTTAACATATATTTAAATATTTCAAGTCATTTCATATTGCCGCTCATGTCAATGGCCTCAAGTCATTGACATTCCAACCTACGTTTTGAAAACAAAAGAAGAGAAAATGACAGCTGGAGTGCGGTGACATGAGCATGTTTATCTTAATTGAAATCACCCTCCTCCTCTCCCCTCCCACTACCAACCTCCTCCACCCAAAGGCGCTTAAGGCTCTTGTCAATTGTGACAAGCGCCCGCACCCCCTGTTCTTTTGGAGACACGATATCTTGGGCAGGGGATGTAGACTGGGGACCCAATGTAAAATATTAGCAATAACCACAAAGGCTCCGGAAAGGTTAAAGTGGCGGTAGAGGAGCACCGCGGGTTAACGTGTTTTAGCGGTGGGTGGGAAAGGTCAGCTGTTGTGTGGGAGACAGAACGTGGCAAAAGTAGAAGATAAACACAAGCACTGGCAGGCTGCAGTGGGTGTCCTTGGGTGTCTTTCCGAAAGGTGACTTATAATTGCCACTGCATATTCCACACAGTCTCACTACCTGGTAACATCTTCCTATGCTTGTTGGTTAGCAGAACAATGACCCTGTAAGGAGTTGGAGAATAGATGTGCATGTCTAAACAGGATTTTATCATCCCAGTAACACTGTTGGGCCTTGACAGAAGACCATTCCCTTTGTACAATTTTGCTAATCTTATATTCATCTAAAATGTGCTATCAATTAGGAAAAATGTAGAAAGATGCTCATAAAAATGGAAACATGTGCCTTGATATCCCATATATTGATACATTTTGTTTAGATTTAACCTCTGTTGGCACCGCTCCATTCACACAGATGGCAGCAGACATGCTGTCACTCACTCTTTGTTGAATTTGTGACTGCCGTGTTTTCCAAATATGAGACTTTTTCCAGTATTTGCACCTCTGTTTCCTTCATCTTCGCCGTCTCCCCACCAGTCGTGATTTCAATGCAATCAAGGCTCTTTAAATATGGATGTCACATTCATGAGTTACTTTGCATTGACCTTCTATGGGGAAGTAGAGCCGCGGAAAGAGCGTAACGTGGGGCAGAGCCGTGTACGCACATTTCTCCTCAAGGTGAAATCTACGAACCACAAACTGTGTAAATGCATGTGTATACCACTTTTTTTTAGGTCTGAATATTTTTCTGCCGTATGCAGACTTTCAGTAAGATTTCAACGCATTTTTGTAAGTTTCACATGTGATATATGGTAAAGCTTAGGATTTAATTTATTTCAAATATACATACATACAGTACATACATACATTTTACAATGAATGATTCATTATTCATTGATGTCTTCATCCACCTTCTTTGGTTGTAGGAAGTTTGTAATCTTTTGCTTTGTTGAAGGAACATTCATTCCATTGGTCTCCCCTATTGTGGACTAACCAATCTTTTGATCTAGGTTAAATTTGAAGCCCTGAGAGAATCACTTTGGTAATTTATGCATTCTAATCCATTTCATCAGTTATGTTTTTCATTTGCTCAGTGATAGTATACTTTGCTTATCTCTCTTCCTCTATCCTCCAGTCTTCTTTTCCTTTCGGCTTATCGCTTCAGGAGGTCGCCACAGCAAATCAATTGCCTCCATCTAACTCTGTCTTCTGCATCCTCTTCTTTCGGGCCAACTACCTTCATGTCTTCTTTCACGACATCCATAAACTTCCTTTTTGCTCTTCCTCTAGGCCTCCTGCCCGGTAATTCAAAACTCAGCATCCTTCTACCAATATATTGACTCTCTCTCTCTTCTGGACATGTCCAAACCATCTCAGTCTGGCCTCTCCAACTTTATCTCCAAAAACTCTAACATGTCCTGTCCCTCTGATGTACTCATTCCTGATCCTGTCCATCCTGGTCACACCCACCGTGAACCTCAGCATTAACAGTAATTCAATTTCCACCAGCACCCTGTTGGAGAACAGCACCCTTTGCAATCGTTCTTAACCCGGGCCTCAACCGATCCGTTATGGAAGTCATATGCTTGATTGGCCTGTTTTGATTTGGCAAATGTTTTACATCAGATGCCCTTTCTGACACAGCCCTGTGTATTTATCAGGGCTTGGGACCGGCACAATAAGACACTGGCTTGTGCCCCGTTGCGGCTGCATTCCCTCTATTCTACAGTAGTGTCAAGATATCCTAACTGTAGAATGTTGATGTCATTGCATAATGCACTATTTTCTTCCTTAGGGTTTTAACTTCCTTGAGAGCAGTGCGTAAGGCAGCATTATCTTCCAATAGTGCCTTGATATCATCGTGTAGAATCCTGACATCCTTCCATGATGCTCTATTTTCTTCCACAGGGTTTTAACCGTCTTAAGAGTGGAGCAGAACGCAGCGTTTCCATCTTGCAACTCCTCGCATTCACTGCAGGGTCTCATTCGTTTCCTTCTGCAGGGCATGTGATAATGTCAAATTTTGACTCTTGAGAATATTTTCTAGGCCGAGAAGTGAGCAAGGTGGGGGAGACCACTGGGTCATCCTCTTCTGAGAGGATTGTAGGAAATCTGAAATTAGTTTATCACCTGTGGCTTGTAATAATGCTAAGCCATTGCGGTACAGTGAACCCTCGCTACTTTGCGGTTCGACTATCGCGGATTCACGACTTTGCGGATTTTTCTATTATGTACATCATATTTGAATGGTGTAAGGCTGCTGATGGCTACATATATACTAATTATAAAATACAAATGTAATGAATGTTCATCTTTTTTCCATGAATCTTTTGTACTGCATCCAATTATATTGTTTGTTGCAAAAATCACATCTCGAATAAACCTATACTACTACAACAAAACAAGCATTAAATAGCATAAAGTATATTTGAATTTGAAACTAGCATGTAAGATGGGCTGTGATTGGTTCCATTGATGATCACGAATCAGCTCCCAAGTTTTCTTATGTGTGATTGGTGTTTTGACCGTTTCTCCGACCCGCAGCAGCTCAAGCAGGGACATCCACCGATTCCCAGCCTCAGAAACGACGTTTTACCGCCAGCAAAGGATGGTTAGCCAAGTTTCAGAAACTCTTCGGCCTGAAAAGCGTTTCCCTGCATGGCGAGGCTGCACACGCTGACACGGTCGCTGCTGAAACTTACGCGAATGAGACGATCAAGAATATTATCGCTGAAGGTCGATACAAGCCCGAACAAGTCTTTAATATGGACGAGACAGGTTTGTTTTGGAAGAGAATGCCATCGCGAACTTTCCTGTTCAAAGAAGAAGCCAAAGCCTTTGGCCTTAGAGCATTCAAAGATCGTGTTACCCTCATGTTGTGTGGCAATGCTGCGGGATTTTTGCTAAAGCCAGCGCTTATTTATACATTACATGTACATTAAAGGGTGGTTTGTTAACAGTACATACGAGGAGAGCTTTATTGTATCTTCCAACTCTATCGTGGTGAGTAAAATACTGTACAATTGTACAGTACGCACCATAACAATCTTTCTATTTTTTTATGTTCACTTACTATTTTATTGCTTATCATTTGTGCCTGTGCACTGTATGTACGTATTGTAGATATCTGTACATTACTGTAAAAGGTGGTTTGTTAACAGTACTAAGTAAAGGGAGGGGTTTTAAAGTCTGAATACCTGTTAAATAAATACTGTAAATATGGTGTCCCTACTTCGCGGATTTCAGCTATCGCGGGCCAGTTCGGGAACCTATCTACCGCAACAAACGAGGGTTCACTGTAGTCATCTTACACCACATCTGACAGCCAGACTGACTCTTATATTTTAAATTTTGAATCGGTATTTCCAGGTAACCGCTTTGATCTTCAGCAGTTAGCTTGACCCTCTAGCAGTTATCAGCACATGTCAATTTCAAGGAGTCTGTACCTCTCGCCCAACCAGATCTTGTGTTCATGAGGTGTAGTAAATGTCATCAGCAGAGCCTTTGCCATGCATGTCCTCTCCAGTCAAGAAGGGAAAAAAATGTTCTCTTGATAAAGTAAAATGTGTTTTTCCTAAATTGAGGTTTCACAGATACTTTGGTCATATCCACTTGTATCATAGACAGATCCCCCTTTAATTAACCATTAATTTAATAAGTAATTACCAATTTTTGGGCCCCATGGCAGTCAGGGGAACTTGAAATTGTCCTGACTTTTCTCCCTTATTGGGCACCACGGGCCAATAGCACTCATCATAAATACAATAATCAAGCAGCATGCTTGATGGTACGTACCTGTGGATCCCACAGACCAGGTGACATTGAGGTTGAAGTTGTTGGATGCATTGATGGACATGTCCAAGTTCTTGTTGGCCTTTAGATGATGGAACAAAGAACACAAAATATCAGCACATTTAATAGATCATCTTAGCTTATGAAACAGTGTAATGACTCAGCATGCCTAGAATACATTATGAAAAACACAGTGAGGGATTACAGATGGCTGTTAAGGATGGTGATAATTGACTTGGGATTTTCTCAGAGTGCTGCACTCTGAAATGGAAACTATCCACCACACACACAAAATCACAGTGACTACTCATGCTGACTCATGTTACAGTATATCTGCTACCAGCATGCGTGTGCCATCGCTTGATTTAGTTGTGAATCGAATACCTGCTCAGGTGAGGCCATGAAGTTGATGGCCGTGTAGTGGTTGTCATCTTCCTGGATGAGGCTAAAGGTGAACTGGTAGTCAATCAGCAGATTGTCTATTGAAGAGAATACGAACGTTAAATGTTTGAAGACACGCTGTCGGGTCTTACAATGCTAGTTGCAAAAATTAGGACTATTTATTTTGAGGGAGTGGAGGACTCAACAAACTTCCGAGCGACAGTCTGACAAGGCAGATGAATAAATGGAAGTAATCAAATCCATTAGCGGCAATCAGGAAGTCCAATTTTCTCATCAAAGCTGAGTGCCGAGGCGACGCGAGCAAATTCCAAAATTCTCAGCAATGATATTAAAAGCATGTTGCCAGTCCTTTCTCGGTTTCAAAGCAGGGCGTGTCAAAAAAAACTTATCACAGGCGTTACTGGCCAAATAAGTGTGTGCCGTTTTTACCATTAACATTTCAGCTTTTTTTGTTCTATTTTTTTCATTTTATTTCTACAATAGCCACTATTAAGCGAGCAGCTGGACATAAATGGCCCCCGGGGCTGCTCTTTCAACACCACTGTGTTATGCGACTGTGTTATTTATATTACCTCTATTTGCAAGCATTGTTGTTCTTCGTGACATTTCCCCGTAAGTATGCAAATTCGCTCTGTGTCCTGTTTCCAGTGGTCCCCCGCGTACGTGGAATGTCACATGGTCGTGCACTTTTAAGGTTTCAAACCGGAAAGAGAGTTCAGACAATGGCGGCGGTGCATTTTTAGTGCACATTAAACCTGTACTGCTATACAAGCTATACATGGACTACTCTCACGTATATTGAAGTCTGACAGTATTGACAAGATGTGGTGTAGTAAAAAATGACTGATGAAATTAGTGTTAGATAGTCAGGGAGTGCTGTTTTTCCAGTGTTCTCCAAAAGTAACTAAGCAAGTGTCAGTGATGCAGAGAGGTTAAAACGTGCCCGGGGCATGACGTTCCTGTCTTCTGACTGAGCTTGCCGTCACGCTATGGCATTTCAAAAGGGGACAAAAGCTTGGCCGAAGCTCTTGTTGTCTGGAGCGGAGTGTGACACAGCAGGGGTTGGGGGCGAGGAGCTGGGCTTACATGTTATACATCCAGAGATGTCCAGCTGTCACCTTGATCCTTGATACATTTCTCCTCACACTGGACAAGCAAGTGACACTAAGTATCTCTAAACGTCCAGTGTAGAAGTCCTACTCTGTCCCCGTGATTAGCTCAATCACTCGCTCTTCTAATGCACTTGACATTTTCACAACAAGTCATTCTGTCGCTGAACAAGCACCGCCACCGCCAAAGATGCTCCATCTGCCTCCGAGCGGAAGACGTTTGGGGCGGCGGGGTGTAAGGCAAGACGGACGAGTGCATGCGTGCATCTGTTACTCACAATAACAGGTCCCTCTGAGTGGATTGCCAAGGTAACGGTTTTCTGAGTCACACCTGAGTGAAGTGAAGAGCAGAGAGAGGCAGATGAGTGCACATGGAGAGCTCTTATCAGGGAAAGTACATATTAACCTCTGCTGCAGGCACTTCCTCCTCACAAAATAAGTTAATTAGATGGGTTTGGGTTTTTTTCCCCACCAAAATCAACAAACCATGTATGGTGTGATGACAGAGGGTTAAAAGCCTTCAAGTCCTTGTAGTGGGAAAACATGCAAATCATCATCATCACCCTAAAACATTAGAGGCATCTGCCAAGCCAGGTGATTTATTCATCCCTAATTAACATTCAACAATCAGAGCTAAGACAACATGCAAGCAAGCCAAAGGCTACATTAACTGTGTACGGTATTCTCGTTTAGGATGTTGGAGGGGGGATTCAGATTCAATAATCGGAACCCGGGGCAGACATGTTTGCCAAGCTCAAAGCGGCTGCCTTTCATCTGCAGCGCTGGAGCCGGCTCAAAAGTTAAGCATCCGTGGGGGGAAGGTGGAAGGAAAACTAGCAATGAGCACTGCTGATTATGTAGTTCGTCCAACGTGGCTTTTAATGTCAAATGCCTTTGAAGTCGCTTAATTCATAACTCGTTCAGAATTTTTAGGAAAACATGGCGTTGAAGTCACATACAACTCACAACACTTCACTTTGGTTGGCATTAAAAGCAGTATGCCCATAAGTGTTTTGCTTTTTCTTTGGCTTTTCTGTGGTTTGTTTACAACGCCGCTACAGGAAGTTGCGATGGAAACCACACAACCTAGAACGGGGCTCGGGAACATTTTGGGCTAAGAGAGCCATACACGACACACATTTTCAAATGTGCTTTCGTGAGAGCCATATCCTATTTTTGCCAACAATTTTAGAAGACAATAAGTCTCTGAATTGGATGGATGAAAGTGCTGAGAAGGTTTGATATTTAGAATGTTACTTTAAACATGTGATTCCTGTCATGTTTCCTGTCCCAAAAAACTACACAAAACATTAGAAAATAATTATATTTTTCATTGTAATATTATGACTTTATTCCCAAATTATTTTTTTCCCAACCTAATATTCAAAAAATGACAACTTTATATTGTTTTTGTTTCTTAATATTGCAACATTTAAAAAATAAAAATGAACTCTGTTACTAAAATCACAGTTTCTCATAGTATTACTAGTTTATTCTTGTAAAATTATGACTATATTCTCTTAATATTTTGACTTTCTACTCGAAAAATTACAGCAATGTTTAATTTTTTCGCTGGTTTTTTTTATTTTCAAAATTTTTTCTCATAATTATGACTTTATTTCTGTAATATTTTGACTTTATTCTCCTAATATTATAACCTTTTCCACAACCTAATTTTCCCAAAGTGACAACTTTTTTCTCCTAATATTTTGACTTTATTTTTTGTAAAATTACTGCTCATTTTTCCCGTTTCCTTAAAAGTTTTTTGTTAAATTGTATTTTTAAATTGTGCCAATAAATCACTCAGACTGCACTGAAAGTCAGACATTGCTTTTCTACCATGCAGAATTATTTAAAAAATAAACTCATGAAACAGGCCTGGACAAAAATGATAGTACCCTTAACTTAAAATGTTGTTGCACAACCTGAGACAATTACTGTAATTAAACTATTCCTGTAACTGTCAATGAGACTTCTGCACCTCTCAGCAGGTATTTTGACCCACTCCTCACGAGCAAACTGCTCCAGTTGTCTCAACTTTGAAGTCCACTTTAGAATAGTCTGATGTTTTTCCACATAGCCATTCTTGGGTGCTTTTAGCTGTGTGTCTTGGGCCATTGTCCTGTTGCAAGACCCATGACCTGCGACTGAGACCAAGCTTTCTGACACTGACCAGCACATTTTTCTCTAGAATCCCTTGAAAGTCTTGAGATTTAATTGTACGGTGTTCTTTTCTTGGTAGGCTTCATTTCTTCCGTCTGTGAACATAGAGCTGATGTGCCTTGGCAAAAAGTCCAATTTCTGTCTCATCTGTCTATAGGACATTCTCGCAGAAGCTTTGTGGCTTGTCAAGATGTAGTTTAGCAAATTCCAATCTGGCTTTTTTATGATTTTTTAAAATGATATTTTTCAACAATGGTGCCCTCCTTGGTCATCTCCCGTGAAGTCCATTTTAGCTCAAACAACGATGGATGGTGCGATCTGACATTGATGTTCCTTGAGCTTGAAGTTCACCTTGAATCTCTTTAGAAGTTTTTCTGGGCTCTTTTGTTACCATTCATATTATCCCGCCGCTTTGATTTGTCATCAATTTTCCTCCTGCGGCCCCGTCCAGGGAGGTTGGCTGCAGTCCTATGGATCTTACATTTCTGAATAATATGTGCAACCGTAGTCACAGGAACATCAGGCTGCTTGGAGATGGTCTTACAGCCTTTACCTTTAAGATGCTTGTCTATAATTGTCTTTTTAATCTCCCGAGACAACTCTTTCCTTTGCTTCCTCTGGTCCGTGTTGTGTGGTACACTCCATGTCACCAACCAGCACAGTGACTACCTGTAGCCATGTATATGAGCCTACTGACTGATTAAAAGATTCTAGACACCAATGATGCTAATTAGTGGACACACCTGGATTAACATGTCCCTTTGGTCACATTATTGTTAGTCTTTTCTAGGGGTACCATCATCCTGGGCTGTTTCTTGACTTTTAATAATTATGTTGAAGCGCGGTTGAAAAGCAGTGTCGGACTTTCATTGGTTAAATTATTTATTTTTACTGTCATCAAATTAAAGTTATTTCTGTGACCATTGTGAGTTTTTCTTTCATTAACCGATGGGCGCCAACAATTTTGTCCTTGTGTGTATTTATTTACCAAATCTTTGATTTGCCTTTGCCACAAGTCAATCTCCTGCAAGTACGAGCCACAAAAGCAAAATGGTACTTGTTTAGGCACCATTGACTTAATACATTTTAACGGCATACGATGCAGACAGATTAATTAAACAGATTGCGTTCTGACTTAATGCTCTGACTCTAAATGAGCCATAATATTTATTCAAAATGAAGTAGCGGTCCAGTTGAAGACTCTTCAGTTGAAACTAAACATCTACTGCGCTACTACTCCATACAGTTATCAGTGCAGTGCCAAAATCAGCTTTAAATTCAAGCTGCACTCAAGAACCAACAATGAGGCAATAATAAGTCTGCAATTAACATATGGCCTGTGTGAAATGACTGCAAACTGAAGGCCAATTAAAGTATAAATAGTGCTAATGAGGGTCCTAACCAACAGAGGCTGGGGCGCTAAAAACGGAGTGGCAAAAGACAAAAAAAAAACCTGCCGGATGGGCATTTACTTGCCTTTATTCAGCTCGGAGCCATTGTTATTATTTGACAGACGTTCTTGTTTTGGAGCCTGAGGCGTCGTCTGTCTTGACATCTTGCAAAAACAGACACGCCATCTGAGCGGCAAAGATGGACAGCGACATGACTAAAAATCGCGGCAAAGACTGCGAGTCCGGAGTACGTAACCTGCTGAAGATGATGTGGACGTACGTGTGAAGCTGATACAGTGAATGTCATTTGAATCAGACTGTGAATCACCAGAAGGCATCAGCCATAGTGGACGGCGTTGTAACTATAATGTAACTACTGCAAATAGCCAAAGTATGATGAGCAAAAACATATGGCAGGGACATCCAGCTGAGCTTGTATGCTCCTAATGGTCCACAAAACACGTGGCTGCACTTTAACCTGGAAGAAGGCTAATTACTTACTACGCTGCACACGTGTGTGCTAGAGCTGCTACAGTAACGGGAAAAGAGACGATTTAATCTGGTGAATATCCATTATCACTATACATTGGCTTTACGGTTGCTTTATTTTATGAGGCGTTAGGACGCTAACACAACAATCAAAGGGTCATAGAGGCGATTTTGTGAAGGAGGACAGACGCTCCTCACCAGCCACTGAAGTGAGGAGGTGAAAGTAGTAATCGCGAGCGATTAAGAGGATATGGTTCATTGGAAGTTCTTTAAAGCATGCTGAGTACATCACATCAGAAAAAAAAACACTGTCACGTTAAAATCCATCAGAGATATTTCTTCTAATAGAGGGCGGGTTTTTTTTAGCTAACTATTTAAATCTGCAAATATGGTTGTAAATCAAATCCAATTTAAAGTAAGCTTTCTTCAGTTTGAAAAACAACCTTTGTAAACAAGAGTTGCGGTAATGTATGTTGATGTGGAATGAAGAGGAAATTGGGGGAGTTGTACCTGAAGGTTTTGTGCATTGCAAAAAAAATGTGTTGAATTTAATATTGTATTTGCTTATTTATCATTATACATTTTCTATCTTTTGTGCCAACCTACAGTATATTTTAATATACATTTATATTATTTACATAGTTTT
>QODF01000050.1:1231180-1294762 GCA_024372805.1 Oostethus manadensis | reverse complement strand
CTTTCTCACAAAGTGGCTGTGAAACTGGCGCGGGCTCATCTACCCCTGTGGCAATGATTATCAAACTGGGTGGCTGAATGGGTAGCATGTTGGCCTCACCGTCAGGAGGTTCAGGGTTCGAATCTCCGTTGGGCATCTCTGTGTGGAGTTTGCATGTTCTCCCCGTGTGTGTGTGGGTTTTCTCCGGGTACTCCGGTTTCCTCCCACATTCCAAAAACATGCATGTTAGCTTGATTGGCGGCTCTAAAGTGTCCATTAGAGAGTGAATGGTTGTATGTCTGCACTGCGGTTGACTGGCGACCAGTCCAGGGTGTACCCCCCCTCCCTCCCAAAGTCAGCTGGGAAAAGCAACCAGCATACCCGCAACCCTAGTGAGGATAAGAGGTACAAAAAATGGATGGATGGATGGGGCGCGCCCCCTAGGGGGGCCTGGCACTATGACGGGGAGGCGGTGGGGCTACCACGAACACTTTGCATTATTAGCGTATTTTTTGAGAGGTGGGGGGCAGTGCCATAAGATACGCGCATATGGCAGTGCATATGCGTGTAGCTTTTAGACCCCCATCCCCACCGTCCCCCGCCCCGGTGTCGCTGCAGAGCTGGCCGGACTGTTTTAAGTTTCACGGCTGGTAAAATACGTGCTTTCAGAGTATTAAGTGACATGACAGAGTATCATTTTGACATCGTATCCAAGCAGCACATCTAGAAGGTCAAGCATGGCAGCACTTTTGAGTGATTTCCAACCGCCTGGGTATTTAACAGGCAAGGACAGGGGCTTGAGTGCTCTTTCATCACCACGCCACAAAAGAACGAGAGACGCAAACGCCGCCGCGAGCTTTTCAACCCTCACACAGCATCGCTCCCGGAGGGCCGATTTGGCGCTCTTGCATTTGTAGTTGAAGTGGATAATGCAACTCCACCATGCTGTATCTTGATACACCTGCATGGATGCACACACACATATGACGTTGCGCTGTATCTTAGTTTGATCAAGGCACACTTGACCCTGAACAGCGTCCTTCACACAAGCTGAAACACACAGAAAGAGAGGAGTTGCCACATGGGGGAACTATTTACCTCCCCCTTCCATTTTGTGCAGCACACCAAGGAGCTCATCCCGTGTTCCCCATTCTGCACTAATGTACCCATCTCTTTATTATTTCCTATTGCAAGGCACCCAATAATATCTGTGGCTGCATGCATGAACACACATGTGGAAGAAACGCAGCACAAGTTTGTACACAAAAATTTAGGCAATAAAGTTACAACTTATTTTTAATTTTGTTCGGTTTAAGGAACATTTTAGATGACAAAAAAGTAATCTCATCTCTCTAGGTCAGTGGTGTGTGTGTGTGTGTGTGTGCGTGTGCGTGTGTGAGTGACAGGAAAAAACCTCTGGATCACCCAAGAATAATTACTCAAGTACGGTAATGTTTGAAGGTGAAAATGCATTTTAGATTTAGAGATTGGCCACGAAATAACGCTAAGGACGCTAATTAAATTATTGTGGGCAAAAAAAATGCATCGGTGGCTTAATTTTAATTTGATCATCAGTAATGGGCACCAGGAAGCATCCCAAATCTGGTACCGGGGCACATCCCGCCACTAAATGGCTAATGATTGGCCGGCGGGTGTCTGCTCTGCTTTCATGTTCCAGTAAGTCATTTGATGCAACTGTTAGCCACCTGCTACCCCAGTGTTGCTCTGCATTGTTCAACAAGGAGGCGCATCCGGAGCTACTAATCGCTTTTTGGCCAATTTCTCCTTTAAATTCTCAACTAGATGACAGAAAACACTAAAGACGGCTCGCTTATTTGTATTTGTAAGTTGGTAATAACTTTTTTTATTGCAGGTATGCAATACCCTGCAACAAGAACATTTCCAAACGTGCGGCCCATAGGACATCAGGCTAAAAGTAAAAGTAGTGGCATTTTTTTTTCTTATTGCTACAGAGAACTGGAATAAAACCAGAAAACACCAAAGAATTGCTTTTTTTTTCCCTCTTTCTTTCTTCAAGTTGAGAAAGAAGCGACACTTCCAATATCGCATTTCAATTAACCGTCCATTGCTATATCAGGTTTTTTCATATAATATTAATATTAAAATACAAGCGATATGTAGTGTGTAATGATACATAACCTAACACTGATTAGACATTACCTTAAAACTGCATGAAGTAATCATTTTACCCATTTCATGGCCGACATGATAAAGTGAAAAATGTAATCCTCCCATTCCATGTGGAAGTGGTAAACTTTTGGCTTCTCACGTTTATAAAGTGGTTAGCTCGCTATCTTTCTAGCTATTGGATGTCAACCTTGATCGCTCGCTAGTTAGCGGACATCTCGAGTCCCTGTAGCATAAAAGTTGCTCAATGTGTGTACAAAGAATAAATAATTGGATTTAAAAAGGTGAATGTAGACATACTATTTTATGTCTACTGGGCTAAATATGTCTTGGCTCCTTCTTTTATTATTACCATCAAAGCTCCTTGTTTAGACACTTCTCTTCGGGTCGGGCTCTGTATCTCCAGGGTCACTGTTGTATGAGTGAATGACAGGATGAAAAGCTCTGACCCGCTTGGTCAAACCGGGCTGCGTTAGAACATCTGTCAGGCGCAATGATTACAAAATATGTAAATTTTATACAAATGCATATACAGTTTGGAAATATGGGCCATCATTGTATTCAAAAGATAACATACAGTTATAAATACCACAGTTTTTGCGTGTTTATGTTGTTCGGTTTCATTATGTTTCGGAGACGGGCGACCTTGTTCTACAGTCCTCGAGCACACAATAGTGTGTGTGTGTGTGTGCGTGTGTGTGTGTGTGTGCGAAAACTCTGTTGACCTTTAATGATTGTGTAATAACTCCAAAAAAAAGCAGCACAAACCCTCAGTTTAATTGCACAAACTCTACTAAACGAGAAGAAAAAAAATGAGACTATTTAAGTTTTGCGCAGGGGCCATATTTACTCAGGTTCCACACCTTTTATGATTGATATCTCCAAAACGAAAAGCAGCACAAACGTTGGTTTCAACTGAACCCAGCAGCACAAACGAGGGCGGTCAAAATGAGACCATTTTTGTTTCATTCGGAGCTTGTTGACAAGCGACTGACCTCAGGTGACCTTTAATAGATGCATAATCTCTCAAAAACGAGAGCAGCACAAACGTTCGTTTTGATTGCACAAAACTCCACTAAACGAGACGGAAAAAAGAGACTTAATTGGGTTTCATTCGGGGCATGTCGAAGGGCTGCGTGACCTTAGAAAAAAAATCTCCAAAACGAAAATTAATTTCAACTGAACCCAACAGCACAAACGAGGACGATCAAAATGAGACTAATTTGGTTTTATTCAGAGCTTGTTGACGGGCCGATCATTTAATAGCTCAAAATTTTAATCGTTAATATCTCAAAAACGAAAGCAGCAGAAACGTTCATTTTAAACTGCATGTTTAGGGATTGTTTAGGGAAACTGCAATGGGATTATTTTGGTTTCATTTGGAGAAAATGGGGGGCTGCATGACCTTTGGTTGACCTATATAGGAAACTGTAATAACTCAAAAACGAAAGCAGCACAAACATGATTTTAATTGCAGAAAACAGCACAAACAAATCCGATTATTTAGGTTTCATTTGGAGAAAAATGGGGTGCTGCATGACCTTTGGTTGAGTTTTACACAATACTCAACAGTTTGAGTACACAATACTCAAGTTTTACACAATACATAATAAATACGAGCCAGTCCATGAGTCCAAAAACGTTGGGGACCACGGCTGGAGACCACCAATATAAGAAATCTTTTACAGACTTATTTCCCCCGGAAAAGTAAATACTGTCTTATATTCAAGTTACTACGACAGGTATTTTTTTATTATAGTCAACAATAGTAAAAGCAATATATACATTTACATTTGAATTTTTAGTAAAGATAATTTTTTTGCTAAAATCTTGCTAAGTTGAATTGAGTGAAAAAGTAATTTTTATGTTCTCCATAATAGTTTTTTGTGTCACAATCAGCTGAGATAAGCTCCAGCATACCTGCAACCCTAATGAGGATAAGCGGCATAGAAAATGAATGAATGAATACTAGTTAATTAAAATTCCAAAACAACCAAAAACATTTGTTTTGAAATTTAAATAAAGCCTAAATTTTTGCAATAAATTTGCTAAGTTGGGTTGCGTGAAATTTACCTTTTATTTGGTAATTTTAATGTTCCCCCAAGTGTTCTCTTTTTAGTTGCTATACTAGCACATTACAATTTTACTGACTTTTTTTTTGCAAAATGTAAAAAACAGCAAAAAAAGCATAAATTTGCATTAGTGGGTGGCTGCCAGGGTCGCTCTGTTCTTGCATTAGGTGAATGAAACCCCCTCAATGTGCATTCTGCTTACAACTGGGAAAGTGTGCCGCTAAGTGGGGGTGGTCCTCCCACCCTGGAGATGATGGGAGGGGAGGAATTGAACCTGTCAGCAGAAACCATGCTGGAGGTGCACTTTCTGACACGGACGATGCACCGCAACACTTCAGCTTTGCTTTCCAGCAAGCGAGAACAAAAAGCGACTTTTGCGGCTCGTTTTTAAGACGGAGGTCGGAAATTGGCGCTTGCGACTACGCCATAAAAGAAGTCATGAGTCACAATTAGATGCAAATGTTCTTTCAAGGGATGTGAGTGGTGATCTTGTCGCTTTCAACTTTGATTACGCATTTAGGAGAAAAAGGTTACTGAAAGTCAGTGGGCCTTAATGTGATCTAAATCCCATTAATTTCCCCCTAATGTGTATATTCTTATCTGGAGTGTCCTGTTGACTTCTCCTTGACAGCAGTAATGACTAATTCAACCATCAGCAGACAGTGGAACAGATACTGATAAGTATATTTAAGAAAAAGGTGGGGTTGAAGGCATTAACTCATGAGTGTACGAGGGGAAAGCACGTTTGCAATATGACAAACTTTCTTCTGTATCTGCAGAGTTAAACAAGAGAACAAGGAGGGAGTACAGGAAAAATGGCACCACATATCCTGCAAGATGTAATAGTCTGCATCATTCCATCCAGCGAGTGAGTGACGGCAGAGGCTTCTGACTGACACGGTGTCAACGCTGACAGTGAACCGCTAGTGCGTGTGTGTGTATAGAGTCGGCAAACTGACCGTCTAATATGCCACTAAAAGCTAAACGATATTCAGGACAGCGGCTGGGTACAGCAAGCGCACAGAGTTGCACTGAATTATTGGGGGTGTGTGTGTGTGTTGTACTCACAGCTGGCACTGGTCCCCTTTGATGCCCTTGGTGGTGCAGAAGCACTTCCCAGTTAGCACCTGGCACACACTTGCATGTCCATTGCACTTGCAGGCTACGTGGGGACAGATGGTATGAATAAGGGAAAGAAAGAGAAACCGGATGAAAGAATGACAACAAAAAGGACAAATACTTCTTATGCATGAAAGTGTGAGGTTAGGGACGTCACACTAAAACCTCTTTAGCTGATGACAATCAAAGCCATATGAGGTGAAGATCAGAGCCTATGTCCCACAAAAAACCTTTGCATCAGTGTACTGATGTTACACTAGAAATACTGTGATGAATCTCACTGGTGTGAGGTGACTGTGACAAGAGAAAGTTGAAACGTTGATACTAAGGACACGTAGAATAGTAACGTGCTTCACCAACAACAACAAAAAAGATCTCACAAATGTATTGTACGTTGTATTTTCCAATCTGTATGTTTGGCTGGTCAATGCTGTCAATCAATGAAAATGTTTAATTGCAATTAATTGCATTTTGTCCATAGTTAACTCACAATTAATCACACTTATCACAGATAGTTTAATCATAGATTTGTTTATCTATAACAAATAGATAATAACTACATCACATTTAATGTAAAAAAAAATATGCAATTAGAAATGCCCAAATTTTTGCATGATTAATAATGCACTGTTTTTGACAGCCCTTGAATGCACCACGTTGCACAGATAGCCTACATTGTATTTCCCCATTTTTCTTTCACCTCACCCATTTCACCCCAAATGCTGATACTATGTGGGAATGTATCTATAAAAGTAAGATTTGATGACCTTATTGAGTGCTGATGTGCATATTTGTTTGGTACACAACCAACCAAAAAACAAAGTCCAGGCTCATACTGGTGGACGGTGACTCTGTATTCATTTTTTGCTTTTGATTTAATGTTGTTCCTGTCATAGTTTTACATAAAAATAATAAATAAGACCAATTCAACCACTACAACATACAGTGGTGTGAAAAAATGGTGTGAATTATATTTATTTTTTTACACTTAAGTGTTTGAGATCAAACATATTTACAGTAAATATTAACACATATTGCAGTTTTTAAATGACGCACTTTCTTATTAAGACACAAAAATAAATCCTTACCTACCTGGCCCTGTGTGAAAAACTGATCAACATAAAAAAACATAAGAATAAAATATGGCGGTGGTAGTGTGAGGGTCTGTTTTGCTGCTTCAGGACACAGGAAGACAAATGGAACTATGAATTCTACTGTCTACGAAAAAAATCATGAAAGAGAATGTCTGGCCATCTGTTTGTGATCTCAAGCTGCAACAAACTTGGGTTCTGCAGCAGGACAATGATCCCAAACACATCAGCAAGTCCACCTCTGAATGGCTGAAGAGAAACAAAATTAAGACTTTGGAGTGGACTTATGACATGCTGTGGCGTGACCTTCATGCTTGAAAACCCTCCAATGAGGCTGAATTTCAACAATTCTGAAATTCTGTGTATATCTATTACAGAATACAATATTAATCTAATGAATCCATTCAGTCCGGGATAATTGGTATCGGAATCGGCAGCATAAATCCCTCAGAGCATCTCTGTGCCCGGTGTTCAAAATAATGGCAGTTCAATGTGACTAACCAGATTAATCACTGTTATTACTACACAAAAAGGGAACACGGTTTAACTCTAAGTCAATCACACTTCTGTGAAATCAAACTGTTCACTCAGGAAGCCACGCTGATTGACACACAATTTCACATGCTGTTGTGCTAACAGAATAGACAACAGGTGGAAATTAAAGGCAATTAGCAAGACACCCCCCAATAAAGGCGTGGTTCTACAGGTGGTGACCACAGACCACTTCTCAGTTCCTATGCTTTCTGGCTGATGTTTTGGTCACTTTTGAACGCCGGTGGTGCTTTCACTCTAGTGGTAGCATGAGACAGAGTCTACAACCCAAAGAAGTGGCTCAGGTAGTGCAACTCATCCAGGATGGCGCATCATAGCGGGCTGTGGCAAGAAGGTTTGCTGTGTTCCGTCAGTGTTTTAATGCTTTGAAGAGCTATTTAATAACCATACTCGATTTTACAAATTACTAAAAATAAATAAATAAATACAAAAGATTGGGATCGGTTCAAATCGGGTGCCAAAAAAATCTGGATCGGGACACCCCTACATGCAAGACTTCTAAAGGTAGTACTCATGACCACAACACATAGGGGGCGGCACAAACTATTTGAAAACCACAGGGTTTCCTAGTTTTGTTTTATATTTATTATCCTCCCTGGTTAGTACACTGCGCTACCTACTTGGTGTGTGTGTGTGAGGTAAACACAACCGCCTTGAACTTGTGAAAAATGAGACAATGGCTGCTCAGACCCAAAGCATCCTTTTAGGGTTTTCTAAGAGAAATAAGTAGCCCATTACGTCTGATTGGCTCCACTCTAAAACACTGTGGAGTCGGATGAAGAGGAGGACGAGGACCATTATGGACGTGGTAAGCGGACACAGACATTCATTGCAAATGAGGGAAGGATCTACTTTTCTTGTGTGTGGCATCATCACACATGATTGACCTGAGGAATATGTCCCTCAGTGATGAGCACCTGTGTAGTTCCTTTTTACAGGTTGCACCAATCTGCGTATGCATGAACAGATGTTACGTCAAACCATAATGCATCCATCTTTCCTGTCTTCTAAATCTCCCAGCACCTTTTTTGCATTTTTCCCCCTGGTGACTGAATATTCTTCTCCCATAGCTATTATTCTTAGTTTGCACAGAATTTAATTAATATTTTACGTCATAATTAAGTCATAAATGAAAGCAGAAGGGATATGTTTACGTTAGTCAAAAGTCCTCTGTGTGCCATGAGCGCTAAGGAATTGTCAGGAATCTGCTGAGTCGCTCCATGATTCACGGGCTGGATTTGAATCCAATTGCAGAGCCCTGCACTACAGTATGTGTTTATAAGTGTTGTATACTAATTATGTATGCTAGAAGGTTCTCAAAAAAAAAAGTCATGTTGTATGTAGTGTGAACCTCTCAAATTGTGACAATTTTCTTGAAGTATATTTAATTATACTGATCATTTGTTATGGAGAAATAAAATAATGGTTGCTATGCTAAATAAACGATAATATTGTTAAATATCTTTTTTTTAAATAATAATTTGCAAAACTACGGCACTACACCTAAACGACGCGATCTGGAAGGCTCTGCATTTGAGTAAATAAATGCTCATGAACGCTATGTGGAAACAATACTGTAACTATAACCATTTGGTTTGCTTTATGATTTAATAAAGCAAAAATAAATAAAAGCAAAAATAATTCACCAAAAATTGAGTGAAATAAAACTACCTTCTGCCCGTGTTTATTTTTAAACATGTAGCCAGAAGTCATTACGCAAACGTATAATCTGATACACACTAGTGGCATCTTTTGGTGCAAGACGGTATTGACAGTCTCAACTAAATAAAAACAAAAAAACAAGAGTTCATTTCGTGTTAAGCCAGCGGGGATTTTGACTCACCCTGGCATTTGCCACCATTGGTTGGGTCTCCGTGGTAACCGGCCATGCAGGTCTGACAGTGGGGGCCAGTCGTGAGGTTACGACACTGCTCACACACGCTGCCATTCACGCACGTGCTGTGGCCATTACACTGGCACGCTGAAATGCAATCAGGAGAGGTCAGTTTACTGTAATTGTATACAATTCAAGACTACAGTCTGACATTCCTTCAAATACTCGCATGAGGAAAAAAATACAAAACCCCAAAAACCTTGAAATGGTTATAATAACCCGAGAAAATGAAGAACTTTTCCTTCATGCTAAAATATGTGGGGTGACTTGAAGGGGGTTCTGTACGAGCAATGCCCGTGCAATCTAACAAATTTGGAGCACACATTACCACGCCGACAGATCATTTCCCTAGTTTACAATTATCTGTCAACTAAACAGCTACATTATCCTCGCGTCCTCACATTACAAGCGGCGGCGAGTATATCATCGCTTTACATGACTACAAAGGTCGCGTGAGTCCACAGGGAGGTATCACTTCCACATCCTTTCTGTTCTGTAACAAGAAACCTTTTATAAAGAGCAGCTTTTTAAAACAGAAGATGCAAAAAGTCAATACGTTGCAAGGGGTCAACTCGCTTTCTGTAATTTCAGTAACGGGAAGTGGCTTCCTCACCGGGGCAGTGGATGAAGGTCCAGTCGTAGCCTTCGTCTTTGGGGCAAATGCCCGTCTCCAGGCTCAAGTCCTGGGACAAGCCGTGCTTGGGCGGCTTCTTCATGGGTCCCCTGTAGGAGCCCTCCATGCACAGGCCCTTTCCGGTGCTGCTTGGGTCGCCGCACCAGCCGCACTCAGGCTGCTCCAAGCACTGGCTGCACGTTCGCAGGCCTGAGCAGTTCTGGGCTGAAGGCACAAAAAAAAAAAAAAAAAAAAAGAGCATAAATGCACCTGTGCAGATTTATTTTTAGGCTGCGGCTGTAGGCAATCTCTTGATGTTGTTTTTATTAACATATTGCATCTGAAGTGGTGTGAGTAGTCAACATCCAGCTGCTCTATCTACCTCTGTGTGCGCTTTAAAATATTGTGACTCATCCGCTGGCGATACAATGAAATCATCAGTTGTATTAATGCCGGCTGGGCAGTTAACTCCTCACAGCTTTTACAACATTGGTTCTGTTGCTGCTGTGTTGTGCAGTATACTTGAATGAATGAATAATAATAAATGACCATGTGGTCAAAGCAAGCTCTTTTTCTTTCCACTTTCTCCTGCACTCCAAATCATTATTAAGTTTTTAAAAAATGAAGTTTAAAAAATGAAGAGTAAAAAATACCTGTCTGTATTTCCAATTAGCGCCATAGAGCATTACACAAGCACTGGTCCTGGTGCTGCTCACATTTTTTGGCATCTGTTCCAGTCCGATTGTTTTATAGTCTTGCCCGTCCGATTTTTATTTTATAAATATTTGGCACAAAAATGAATTTGTGGAATTGAATATGGTTATTAAAACAAACTCTTCAAATCATTCAAAATAATCCAACCAAAGCGTTACTGGATTTACTTTTCCTTATTACAACACCAACAAGACCAACAATATTGTTTGGCTTTTGTAGCAAACCTCTGTGAGTCAGCTGCCTAATGAAAAGTCCATCCAATAAAAGATCAAATTGAATAATGGGCGTGCAAAATACTGCAGAGATGTGTATTTTGTGTTTTAAGATGCTGTTTAGTGTGTGGGCTCTACAGGGCAGTGGTGGTCAGCAAGCTGGTTAGAGCAAGCGTTCAAATTCAAGTGCGTAGAGTAAGAAACTAGCAAGTCCATCTTGCTGATGGAGAAGATGCTTAAAAAAAAAAGAAAGAGTGCTCTGTGTTGACATGCAAATCATTCAGTCGCCATTACATTACTTTTAGGGTAGGACTAATCATTTGACATGGTTATAGATCCATTTGTGGGGTGATTTACAACATAACAACCAGCACGTCTCATGCGAGCTCCTCCATGACAGAGGAGTCCGGGCACAGCGAGGGAAGTCAACAGCTCTAGCTGCGGAGCCGAACTTCACCGCGGACAAGTATGCACGGCGGTGTTGCGTGGTCTCCATCATCCGGGTGGCGGGATTGGAGTGGCAACCAGCTTGGAGGCGCTTTTACCGCACCTGTCGTGTTAGGGTGTGGCCCCGAGTTGCGGCAACCGGGTCGGTGCGAACTCGTGGAGGGAGCCGATCTTTTCCCATGTTGAAAATACAGCGGATCGGTTAGTAATGGACTTTCTTGTGCATTTCAAATCTTTATTCAAGTAAAAAAAAAAAAAAAACAACGCTCATTTCTAATTTGTGCCAGGAGAGAAAAAAAATCACTGCCAGAGTCCAGCTGTTTTTTCTACATATACCTGTAAGCATTCTGTACTGTACCCAATATTTCAATTTAACATGCTTCCACCGGGGTCACCTTGAAGCAAATATCTGCACTGAGAACTGAGACTGAAATCATGACAGAGGATTTGATTCTGTAGTATTTCTTAGCCTTTAGCAAGGCCCGCAGGTTTAAAGTTCTTTAGCCGAGGCATTAAGGCGTTATCTGTTAAGATGTCACAACAACAGATTCGAGAGCAGATACAAGAATAAGTCTGTTGGTTTAAAAGAGTCGACGTTGAGGAGTAAAGAAAAAAAGCTAGGCTGCAAACGGCTTGAACATTAAGTGGCACCTCACCCTGAGCAATAAAAGGTTCGGATGCTGCTGGAGAGCAAACTTTGGCGGCCGCTAAATTGCTCGACAAGCTTCAAGCGTTGCCATTTTGGCCGCCAGACAAGGCAAAACAAGGTCCCCGCCCTCTTCCAGAGACAAAACACAAAGTGCTTTTTTTTTTTTTTTTACCTCCACTTATGTCAAACAAATCTGCTGCTATTCTGCTAATGGATGTGCAGCCATGACAACGCGGCGGCAATCAGTCCAAAGTAAGGCCATTTAAGTTTGTTGTGATGGCGGGGGCCTTAAATGGCACAGAAAACGAGAAGCACGATGGAGGAGGACTTTTTTTTTTGTCTCGCAATGCCACACAAAAGCATGGCGGAATCAATAAGCGCACAGCAACACAGAAACAGACACACATGCCGCCATGGGCGGTGACAAGTCAATTCATGCCAGTAACAAAAGCTGATGCTTGTAGCAGCACTCCAAAAACGACATCTTTGGAGGGAACATACTGTATTTTATGTCCTGTTACAGCGCAGACGTTTCTTTTAAAAGCCTATGAGATTAAAATCAGCATCCAAGAGAAGATTCCAGTAAATAAAGTCAGTTTTAAGCACTGTAAAGTAACATGAAATAAAACTCAAATAAAGTAACGGTGCGGAAACAGAAAGAAAGAGCCACACTGTCACCTGCTGGCATTTTATTTGTCTGCTGAAATTGGAAGGCCCCTACTCAGGGGTGACTCTGTTTCACCTTCAATATGCTACCAATATTGCGGCCTTGACAATCGGCCAATATCAACACAAATCATCCATCCATTTTCTATGCCGCTTATCCTCATTAGGGTCGTGGGTATGCTGGAGTCTATCCCAGGTGACTTTGGGCGGGACTTATTGTCGTGTGGAATGTCAGAAATGTCTTGATCAGTTACTCAAACAGAACAACAGTCTGGAAGAGTAGGTATGAGTAAAAACTCATTTGCTTCTTCATGCGTGTGAGGTATAGTGTTACCAACAATGTTGACAAAGGCCCCGATCCACATTTTTTGGTTTCCGATCCGATGCAGTTTTTTACAGTCTTGCCAATCCCTTTGTTTTATAAGCTTTTGTTACAAACAAGTGTTTCAAGATATCAAACAAGTGTTTGTCAATTTGTGGACTCGAATATGGTTATGAAAACAGCTCTGAAAATCATTCAAAATGACGCAATCCAAGTATTACTGAATTTACTTTATTACACAGCATGACGAACAATACTGTTTTGCAGCAAACCTCTGTGAGTCAGGTCTCTAATCCAATAAAAGTCCATCCAATAAAATGGCCGAACAAAAAAAAACTTTTATGGTAGGCCTAATTATTTGGCATGGTTATAGATCAATTGGTGATGATTTAGAATAAACTCTCTTCAACGCAAAGTAATTTGGAAGTAAACAATCATCGGTTAGAGGAGCACTTCGCGTAAAATTTCCCTGCACCTTTCCAAAGTCTCCAATGCCATTTAATATTCGCAATGAGGTTAAAACTTCCCTGGGTCGGTGCCACCACTGGTTCTAGCCGGTCGCTGCTGGGTAGATGTGCTCAAGTGGAGTCTGGACTTGACTGTTGTGTCGGAGTTCCAATCTCGAAGCCCATATATTCCAATATTGGTTTTTTTGTTGATATCCGTCCAATATCCGGTATCTTTATCAACTTGGGAAGTCCATAACCCTACTACGCAACTTAACTATGTTACATTCCGTTCTCTTCCGCTTATTGAGGACTATCCGGAACTGGGTCGTGGGAAGTAGGGAAGTCCAGATTTCCCGGTCTCCGGCCACCTCTTCCACTTCCACTGGGAGAACCCCAAGACATTCCCGGGCCAACTGTGAGACATATTCCCTCCAACATGTCCTAGGTCTGCCCCGGGGCCTTTTCCCAGCTGGGCATGCACAGAATACCTAACAAGGGGGTTGTCCAGGATGCAATCCACCGACTAAGAACCACAGCCTCTGATATGGACGTGCTGAGTCTCGTCCCAGAAGCTTCCCACAATTGCAAACTGCGCCAGTAAACGGTGACGGTCACAGCCCGGTAAGGGCCACAAGGACCACACAGTTTGCAAATAGCGAAGACGAGATCCTAAGGACCCAAAAACTTCAGCATAATGTTGCTGTTCAAATTTGTCACACTCATTAATGCCAGGTTGTTGTGATATACAGTATAGCATCTATTACGTTTGACGAGTGCAGGGTTACAGCGTATATTAAAATGGATAAATTGCACACACTGTCAGAAATGAGCATTAACGCCACAAACACACAACAGGGCTTACTAAAATTGAATTGCAGCATCAAGGCTAGATTTTGGACAACCCACTTCCAAATACGCTGTTGTGGGACATCTGAGATCTAATTAAAATTGTTGGAAAGTAATCCAATATGGGACCTTCACAATAAGGGTATGTAATTGATACTTGTAATGCTCATAATGGACTGAGCAGCCTTACCCGTTCCTGTGTCCCATCCAGTTCCATTTGTGGCTCTCATCACACGTATTATCACAACTGTGATAACCGTACTGATGACTGATAACTGAAACCGTACGTGCACTTAATGCGTAAGCCACGAGGGTACATCAGTGACGTCATGCCACATGAAGTTGTATGACATCCCCATAAGCAGTGTAGCTCATAAACAGTGACTTTCAACCCCGGCTGCTTTTTCAGTGTTGAAGAAAGTAGTTCGGGTTAGTTGGTGGGGTCACTTGAGTGTAGTCGACTAAAACTGGACTAATACTATCACACGTAGAAGAAATGTCACTAAAACAAGAAACATTTTCGTCCAAAAGACTGACTAAAACTAAAATGGCTGCCAAAATTATCACCCCCCACCCTGAGACAGGGCATGCAGCAAAGACACCTTTGTCTTTAAAACAAAACACAACCACGTTTATTCCCCTCCATGTATGTACACCTCAGATCCATTACTCCCTCTTCACTCTCTTAACTTCTCAAGGCAGCAAACAGTGACGAGGCAATTTGCCGCTCAGTCAACAGGGAAATTTAACAGCCAGAGCCACTCGGTGCGGCTAATTGGGCATAAAAACCATCAGCTCCCCCAAAAAAACACTTTTAAATCCAATAACATTTGCCTAAAACACTAAAAATTATAAGTTTCTCTAGTACGCTACAGACGTTTAATTATTACTTCAAATCGACAGGCCTCAATTAGATCGTGTGGTTAAACAAATAATCATAATCATAACCGAGAATGAAAGGAAACGCGGCAGACGCGGCTAACGTGAGGCAGGTTTGGCATGCGCTTTGCAATGTCGCTACTCAGCTGTTGGTGTGAAACTTATGCTAGCTACTCTTGCCCTACTGTTGCTTGCCATTAACTTGTCTGCTCTTTACAACATTGGTTGTGTTGCAGCTGTGCTGTACAATACACTTGTTAATACATAACCGTGTCATTGTTAGAGTTGAACAAATAAGTTAATTAAGAAAAGAGCTGGCTATAATTAGAGCATTTAGAACCAAAACAAATATGTGCCTTGCTGGACATAAACACTCCGGTACTCTATGCAGTTGAGTGAATGAACGAAGAGATGCTTACCCACACAGTCTCCCGTCTGCCACTCCAAACACTGGCCATAGGGGAAAGAGATGACATAGGCGGTGGAGTCGACGCAACGCTGTGCACTGCTGCACCACATGCACTCCATGGCCTGGCTGGTGCAGTTGGCACAGGTGGTGTGAAGCGAGCATGACTTCTTGCAGGGTGGGCGGGAGCTCTGATTGGGGTTTCCTGTGTCAAACAAAAAGACAGGGTTTTTATTTCATCAGACCTCCTGTAGTTGTGTAGCCTTTCCTTGCTCCGTGGCTCTCTCTTTCACCTGTGGCTTTTTCACAGATGAGGCCGTGCGCGGTGGCGGTGCAAGGGTTGGCCCTGAGGCCCGACACCTGCGGTTCCTCCAGGTAGGCGCAGAAACCCGAATCGCTGGGCTCGCCGGGCAGCCAACGCAGGCTGCTATTGGTGAAAGGCGACATGTCCTCCCAGCCCCAATAAGACACGTTGATCTTCCTCAGGCCCACCCAAGGCGACAAACGCTGATGAAACATTTATTAACACGTTAGAAAATGCCACCAACCGCAGCTTGTTTACGTAGCAGATAAACCGCCATGACTGTGCTGGTGTCGCGCCGTTTAAGGAATCATTAACGGGTGCGTTTTATCAGTGGGGACGCTACTAAAAATGGCAGTGGAAATAATTTCACAGATGATTTCTCCATTCGCCTCCAGGCCTCCAAGTTTCAGATGTAAAGGGAGGTGGGGGTGTCAGGATTGTGCTGGCAGACTTGACAACAAACGGCATCGTCAGGATGTACAACAAGCATAACCAAGTCTAAATCAGCAGGAGGGGTGAGGGGGACACAATTTTCTTTCAGTGCAGCAAGGAGAAGCATTAATCAAGAGACTTGGGACTGGGTTGTTTGCACCGGTAAAAAAACTTTCAGCCAAGGACAAATCAGCTTTATGAGTATTTTTCTGGGACATTGTCTGGCTTTAATTGATAAGGCAGACTAGACATGGTTCAGCTGTAGAATATGAAATTTGTAGCCAGTTTTAGAAACATGCAGACCCCGTTATTGCCCCTTCGGCATTGGCAAAACCAGGTGCTTTGTGATACTACTCCTAGAAATTTGAGGATACATGGCTAGAAATGACAAACATAAACACACACTAACAGTCTCCCCTCAGTCTTCATGCTGCTGCAGATTTCTCCTCTTGGTTAAATTTGGCAAAGTTAATACGAGAGACGCTAGTTGTCAATGTCGTTAGCATGTCTCGTTTTAAACATTGCGTGGCATTGATGTGTTTTGAAGACGCAGTAATGCCGCACATGGCTGATGCAAAACACATCAAAGAAACTCGAAAGAAAGTGACAACTAACCCCATCGGAAGTTATTTTCCCCTCAGCTTGATATGAAAAAAATAAAGCTTTGCAATCAGCTGCAATCTGACGAGGCCAGAAATCAAGCAAAACACTCCTCATCACCATTAAAGTATGATACAGAGGGGAGGGGCGTTGGTGAGTTACCTTGTCTTGCTGCTGCAGCTTCTTCAGCTCCTCTAGAACAAAGCCCACCTGCTTGGTGGTAGTCAGCGAGGCAATGTTGCCGTGGAGATTCTTGCAGTAGTGCTGGGCGTTGTCGTAACTCTCTCGGCTGGAGTTGATCCTCAGGCAGGCCTCGCCCACCAGGCTCCAGCCTTCGTTGCACTGCTGGGCTGCAAAATGGTGATTGCTTATTTTTGCATGTTTGAGGAATAAGCAAGACTACCATGCTAAATAAAAGGGTTTGCTCAGGTCTGCCTCCCCATTGCATTACACACACTCACACACGCACATTAAGTAATGTGCCACAAAATAACAGGCAAAATAAAAGCGATTTAGAATCAAATTGTCACATTAAGCTGACAGCAGCTTTAGCTTAATTATACTAAAATGTGTTCAAAAGAAAAACAAAAAGTAGTTCTCCTACACGGCCCTCCTGTCTTACCGGGCAGGGCGTGGCACTCCGACTGGTTCTGGTCCCACTGACAGTTGAGATTCAGCGAGCAGCTCTTGCAGTTGGCCAGCTTGCTGCACACCTGCTCGTTCCGCACCGGACACGCCGTAAAGTTTCTCACGTTCTATTACAGCCGGAAGACAAAGAGAACACAACAGTGTGCTTAGAGGCTAGTGAGCTTATTATCACTGCTTCAATTTGGTTTTTATTTAGTCCCTGTTTGTTTAATGAGCATCTGTATAGTCTCTCCTAAGATACTGTAATGCATCATAAATTCAGGTTATAACTGCAATGATAATGTACAATAGTCATAACTAAAGCCGTTCTAATGAGTCCAGGAGATGAATATAATAATAGAGCTCTGGCGCCCCCTGTTGCTTGACTTACCACAGTGCAGTTGCTGGATGCGGAGATGCACTTCTTGTCGTCACACCACTGGCACCCGTTGGTGTTGGCCGTACAGCTAGCGCAGTCAGAGAAGCGGTAGCATCGTTCATCAATGGTGGCTGAAAAAACACAGCAAGAACAGTAAGGGAGTCTGTGTGTGTGTTACAAGATGAAGATCTAGTCGGTCTGACCTGCTTTTGGTGGGCAAAAGGAAGCAGGCGCAAGGCTCCCTCTGTTCATACTGGCCTCCCAAGGGAGACAGCGGCCTCTGCTCCAGATGCAGCGGACCCCAGGGCCAGCTTTAGCGCACCCCTCCTCTGAATAGAAGGCATGGCAGCTGGGCGGCCGGTACACCAGCACGTCGTTGAGGAGCACGCCGGAGAAGCCTCCGAACACAAACATGGACCTGAGGAAGCAAGGACCGAAACTCTTCTGTGTCTCTCTTGCTTTGTCTGTCTCAAAGTACAGATCTGAATGGAGTGACTCACCCATTGCTGACCACAGCTGTGTGTCCAAAGCGGTTGACGTCTCTGTGCAGGTCAGGCTTTGGCAAGATCCTCCACTCGTCACACGCTGAGAAAAAGAAGTTTATGGCTCATCTTAGTGTAACGCCGAGGCTTTACTAACTGATTCATGCTGATGATTAGGATAAGAACACATAAAAACGGGTACCTACCGATGTCGTATGCCAGGAAGTCCGCCGAGAAGCACTTGGCGCCGTTGCTTTGGGACGTGTCGTTGTGTGTGTTGCCGCCAAAGACGAGTAAGGTGCCACTGAGGAGGGCGGCAGAGTGCATGTACCGAGGGTGGCCGCTCTCACGCAGGATGAACCTGCGACAAAACAAATGCCGGTAAATGACTCCAATTTACGTTATGATTTATTTCATGTTTCTTACCATGTGCGCATGTTGACGTCATAGCGGTAAAGGTCGTCCACAAGGCCGTACTTGTTAGCGGGCAGCGCCTTGTAGCCCCCGTGGACATACACGCTGCCGCTAGCTCGGTCGTACGTGCTACTGTGGCCGTAACCCCCCTGTGGCACGGCGCCTTTGGTCTCCGGCACGAGCCAGGTGTTGGTCCCTGAAGAATGCAAAATTCTTATGATTTGAAAAATATTTATATATATTTTTTAGATACATGTATCTTTTCAACAGCCATTTTGATTGCCTCCTATGATAGAGTAGTCTGTGTACAGTAAAGCTGTATTCTGCACTGATGGTGTCTTGCCCATAGAGGTGGGAGTGTGATAGTAGCGGGCTATATGAGTGCTGCCCCGCACTTAGGGAGTTGTGAATTCCGACATGCACTGCGACTTCCTGAAGCAGAAAATTGTCCGCATGGTAGGTTTTCCACCAGAAAGACCCCAAACACATCTCCAAGCTGACAAGCGCCTTGCTGAGGAAGCTGATGTGTCTAACCGCCAGGATTGAGGTCATCATGAAGGAGGGATTTGCCACAGACGCATTGAGGAGCGCGTGCTAGTAATGTGCGGGTTGATACTGAAATTTCGATATCGCCGACACCAGCTCGTCATGATCTAAAGTCGATTCTTAAATCAAAATATTGATACTTTTGATACTTCAGGTATATGAGTTTGTGCTTTGTTTTTTGTGATGTTGTATACTATCTTGGCTATACTGTAAATCCCACCACTACCTCAATTTACTTCACGGTTTAAAGTACGTCCATAGATGACTATGATGTCTTGTATTCTTTAGGCTATGATTTCAAATACTGTACACTACGTTTTACCAGACACCTTAGGTGAATTGGCATCGCCGATACCAGCCTGAATTTTAGCCAGTATCAAATCAGAAAGTAAATCAATGGTATCGAATCACATCACTGGATCACACACCGCAGCGGTCTTTACTTCCGTAAACACACGGAAGAGCGAGGGATGTCGCGCTTCTGCGCGTGCACGTCACTTTCCAGGCACGTTGCCTTCTCATTACAAGTCGCATTCGTTTGGTAATGTGAACCACCACGTAAACAAATCGGATTTTAAAGAAAAAATCCAAATTGAGAATCCTACCCTGCAGTGTGAGCGTAGCCTTTGTCAGCTGAGGGTAAGCCTATACTGTACAGCAATACAAGCTATACTGTACCCCGTGTAGTATTGCCCCTCGAGAAGCCATACTACAACGCTTACTGAAATGTGAGTGGTGTACTTCACACACACAAAGATCTCCTAGTTGTCGACTCACTCAGATTGTACTCCTGGACGTTGCTGATGTAGCTATAGATGGGCGAGTAGCCAAAGACAACCAGCATGACCACCTCGCCGCCGTCCAGCACGACGCAGTGCGCCGTGTGACCCTCGACAGCGTAAATCTGCCCCTGAGCCGGTGGGCCCGTCACAGGGTTTCTTCGCTGCCACGTCCGGCTGGGGATGTTGAAGACCCACAGCTCGTCCGTCACGTTGCTCCAGCCGGCCTCCAGCTTCCCGCCGAACATGAGGATGTCGTCCTGAAGAGACGCCGAAGTGTCAGGCTAACAATCACACGCGCTGACTGGGATGAGGTCATATTACCTGGTAGGAGGTGAGCGAGTGGCTGTATCTGGGCACAGGGCCACTGTTGATGGGCACCGTGTTCCAGATGCCACTCTCCAGGTTGTAGCTACAAAGGAACCCACATTTAAGTGTGGCTAATGAAGTGAGTAAAAAATGAGTGGCGATAAAAGCGGAAGCAGCATCTTACTTGAGGATCATCTGGAAGGAGGTGAAGTTGAACGTGTAGCCGCCCACTACCCACATAACCTTGTCCTGCACCACGGCCTTGTGTGAGGCCCGGCCCAGTGATGTGCCAAAGGGCTTCACACTGGGCAACACCCAGAACGACTCTGTGGAAGGCATGGTGAGGGAGCAGTCTGGGCCTTGAAATAAACACATAAGGAAATCAGCGATGACTCATAAAAGTCACGAGCCGCCGTTGCCGTCACACTACATACCAACCACAGACATGGGTGGAGTGACAGCATTACAATTATAGAAAACTGCAAAAAGGCAGTTGTAATGTGCTGCTAAGTTGCACTTCAAATTCCATCCATCCCTGCATGCATCCATTTTATACCGCTTGTCTTCAAAAGGGTCACTTAGGCTATTCCAGCTACGTGTATACAGAATATACACCACAATTCCCATTCACACCTGTGGAGTCTGCACTTGTCCTAGCATGCTTGTTTTTGAGGATGAGGACGCAAGAATACATGGAGAAAACCCACGCATGTGCACGGGGTGAAAATAACTCCGCTGGGCTGCCCTCTTCAATGTATTTGTGTTATTCCTCGGGCTGTCAAAGTTACCGCGTTAGTAGCTTTTTCATTTAACGACGATGTAAGTAGCATTAGCAGTGCTAGCATTAGCAGGGCACTAGCTTGTCACTGGGAAAGGTTTTCAACCCCTCAGAAAAACATACGTATATTATATATCAAATGTAGCTATATACTGTACATACTGTACTTATGTATTGTGTGAAACTATGACACAAACGTCAAAAGCTTTATGCACTCCCACGTGGTATCAGCATTTGAGACCAAATATTAAAGAATAAGGGGAAAATACAGTGCAGAAAGTTGGAAGATGCGTTCAAGGACCACCGAACAAAGTGCAAACACTGATTTCTAACTGCATGTTATTTTTTTCAATAAAATAACGGCCCATATTTACAATATTCCTTTACATAAAACTTGATGCAGTTATTTACAAACTATATATATACATATTTGTTTTTGTAAGCTTGGGGATATGATTGACACATATGACACAGTATGTAAAAGATCACATACTGTAAGAATGCCACTTTTGGCTTCTTTATTTTAAAATGTAAAATGAATCTACATCAAAGTAGCCACTGAATTGTACACAGTATCAAATATTTTTTTAAATGTTTTAAAATTTTTAGATTTTTTTAAATACATATATTTTTTTTTAATTGGATCTTAACCTGGTTATATATCAAATCATTTACCGCAGATGTGATTATAGATAAAAACTTCTTGTAGTTGGCCAGCTTGCTGCACATTCGCTCGTTCTGCACGGGACACGCCGTTTCGTTGCAATTAATTATGAGTTAACAGTGGACAAAAATGTGATTAATCGTGGTTAAATATTTATTATTTTATTTTCTTATTTCATATATGAACTTTTTTTGTTAAATTTTAAATGAATACAGTTAATTTGTATAATGCTAATTCATTACACGTAATAATGTAATTAATACATTTTAATCAGCATTTTATTTATTTATTAAAATTGTAATTAATTAGGGACAACTTCTCGGTGCACGTGCGGAATGTGTGTCATTTCCGCTTCTTCTTCCTGTATCCAGAAAAAACCACAGCAGCAGCACGATGGCGGTAGCAGTCGCCTTTGTTTGCACACTGGTGCTGGTATTGACCCACATCCAGTACTTGACCCTTGTCTGTCTCACTTTCTTCATTAATGGAAGGCGAGAACAGAAATAAGAAAAAAGTGCAGTGTAATATGAGCATATTCCGTTTTTTTTAAAGGGTTATTGGCGCAACCGGGTTCTTGCTAACAATCCAGGTGTGATAGGGTTATTTGACTGCATGTAAACGTGGCCACTCTCGCACGCAAACACTGTGAAAAGGGGCTGTGATTGACTGCGTTCATTTTGCAGATCGGCGCTTCTTCTACCTTGCCAGCTGTCGTTGCAAACGCACAGCTTCTCGCCGGTGAGGTCGCAGTAGCCGTGGTCGGGGCTGCCGCAGTTGTTCTTGCAGTAGGGGATGTCGCAGGCCTCGCCCTTCCAGTACTTGTCGCATTCGCAGTACACTCGGCTGGCTGCCGAGTTGCCGGGCGTGCACTTCCCGTGGCCAGAGCAGTTATTGGGACACGAGTTGATCCTAGGCACAGAGACCATGTAGAGCGGGGTTATTTAACTGGGCCTCCAAGTTCAGTTCACAATTTGGGCGCAACGTAGTTCTTTGACTAGCACAAACCTATTGCTTATTTATTGATTTATGACGTTATGTACAGCAATACTAAACATTTGGCTATGTCATCCCTTTAGTAAAGTGTCAAACGGATGGACGGCAAAAGCACGTACGAGTAGAATATTTCAAATCCAGTCAGGTTGTAGGCAGCGTCGCTGAAAAAGTGTAGTAGTGCATAGCCTGAAGTGGTCTCCACCTCGGGAACCGTCTCGTTCCCCCGCACCTCCGGTACAATGAGTCCGCTGAGACAGAAAAGGCATTGATTCGTTTGAACATTTTGTACAAAACCACTACAGAATGGTGTCAAATCAGTTTTTTTTTATGTTTCAATGTGCATTTTTTTGTTTGTGTTCGGGTCTCTCACCTGAAAACGGCAACGAGGGGAGCGTATACAGAGTCGCCGTCGTAAACATACATGTGATCCCAACTGCATTCTGTGGCAAAGTGGTTGAACCGCAAGCGAAGAACCGCGTTTGGACTGAAGAAAGAAAAGAAATACGTATTTCTAATACAGTCTCCTATAAATTGATTGAGAGGGTGATTTTTAAATTTGAATTACAGTTCACAGCTACTTACATTGGAGTAAAATAAAAAAAATAAACATGAAAATACTTACTAGCCTTCGATGAGCCAGGTGCACTTTGTTTTGTACTTGTAGTTGACCGGACCGTCCGTGAGGAACCCCGAAGGCTCGGTCAACCTGAAAAACAGGAGACAAGAGAAAGGCTCTTCAGGACAAATATATTTTTAGTTTCGGAGCAGGCGGCGGCATCACTAAGCAATTGGAGGTTTGTGGGTGGCATCAGCAGCCTATATACCATTGCACTAGCTTATTTAAGGCTGAACAAAGCCTGTGTGCGTGTGCATGTGGGGGTGTGCGTATGTGGCTGTCACCAAACTTTTTGAGCCCTCCATTCATGCATATACAGTATCTATTGGATATATATGCAGGACTAGAAACAAAATACTCTATATATACACAATGTATTAAAGTTATATACATTAATTTGCATATGTATTTATTGTGTAGAAATGGTATTTTGTGCAACATAAAGTAAAAAGTGATGGATATTTAAAAGGGGTGACTTTAAATACAAAGTTCGGTGTTATTACAGCTTTTGTTATTGTTTTATTAAAACTTTGTTTCTGCAGTGATGAAATGACAAACGCGCCACAGGTCTGGTATCACCGGCCGGGTTTTGGGGACTGGGATCATGGCTGGAGCTTGCTGGGGGCTGCCTGGAGGGCGGAGAGGCGTACGGGCGTGTTGAGGGGTCAAAATGTGTGCCTGTTGGTCACTCTCTGGGAGGGGAGGGCACTGATGTCATAATTTTTTTTTTCCTCATGTTCTCACGATTAACTGGCAAAGTCCCAAAGATTAAGCAGTAGCTTCCGATCAACGGGTCGGTGACCCCTGGTGTGGTTATCTCCTGCACCACATGTAATGTACAATGCAAGAGTTCGATGCAAAACGTCACCTTTTTAATTTAGTGGCCGAGTAGTTAGCATGTTAGCCACGCAGTCAGGAGATCTGGAAGACCTCCTCGAAGTTCTCCCAGTGCGTGCCTCGGTTTTCTGCGGGTACTCCAGTTTCTTCCCAAATTCCAAAAACACACATTTGGTGACCCTAAATTGCCCATAGGTATGACTGTGTTTGTCTATATGAGCCCTGTGATAAACTGGGAACCAGTTCGGGGGGTACCCCACTTCTCGCCCAAAGTCAGGTGGGATAGGCTCCAGCATACTCCCGCGACCCTAATAAGGATAAGCGGCGGGATGGATGAAATATTGTTTACATTATAATCATACATTTTTGTAATATTGTCATTTTTATCATTGCCGGTGTTTATGGGACTATTTATTTGTGGATTATATTTTTGTTTAAATTGACAACAACAAAAAAGCACAAATAAATGCCTTCTTACTAATGAATGCCCTACTTATAAAGACCTTGTAATAAAAGAACACTGACTACTATGTGAGGAAAAACAATAGCTCTACACATTTTATGGGTGTTAGGATAGACAGTGATGTGTTTGTGTTTTGGCTGAAGGCTGTGCTGCTTCTGTTAATAGTGGTTGACCAATTGCATAAACAAAAAAGCCTTCTTCAAGGCGCCACTAAAGCCAGTTTATGTTGTTACGCTCAACCACTGGGCTCACCCCCGGCGCAAAAGTTATTTCAATCATTCCCCAAAAAGACACAAGGAAGCGACCTGTTCTCGGTTTTAAAAAAATACGGCTTTCCAGAGTCTTAGCGGCCACAATCGATGACTAATGCCGCATCCTTTACGGCAGGGAACACTCATGTGCTCATCTGTGAAAATAAACATTATGACTTATTACTAGGGATGTCTGATTTTTTGCCTATTTGTCAAGTTCTGATTCCAGTATCAACCGCAACCAATACCGATATGTGTAACATCACGTATATCCTGTCGTGGAATCAATACATATTTGAAGCTAATGCATACTGCATTAGCAGTTAGCTTCTCGGCTTGGCTGTAAACAACACTGTACACCCGAGAAAAATTGGGCGTGGCTAATCGTGGCTCAAGGAGCTCCACAAGTTTGGTGAATCCGGCGCCTTGCACGATAGAAAAGGGCAGGTTATGCAGCGCCTTACAGTTTGTGATTTTCCCATTGATGGCGCTTGCCCTGTTGTGGTCTTTGTCGTATTTGTTATTTTGAGGTTCCGCCTCGCATAACCAACACTTTGCAGGCATAGCAAATCGCAAGTTTAATACCCGCAAAAGACCAGAGCTGCAACGATTAATCGCCGAATCTAATATGCAAAATAATCGACAACTATTTTGGTAACCGATTAATCATTTCATTTAAAAATGTACTATAAAAATCCTGATTTTAGCCACTCTAGTGTACTAATTTTTTAATTTCCTGAGTGATCCATGAAAGCATTTTATCTTTGACTTTGGAAAAGAGCTATACATTTTTGCCTCTTTTTTATATCTTGCAAAGCAAGCCACTGCAGATATGTGTGCGTAGTGAGTGTGTAAAAGCATTCCCACGCAAAGTAAATGCCATACTTGTACTTGTGCTTATGAAAATGGCTACATTTCTGCACGTTCTCCATGATCTCTTACCAAGCATACACACAAAACCTACTGGTATAACAGAGAAACTGCAGTAGAGTGTTTTTGACGTTTGTCAACTGATGGTTTATACTTTGCTACTTCAATTTTGGCGACTGAGAGCTTCCTCTTTGCTATGATTTTTGGATGGAAAACGTCCATTCATGCCTTCTTTCCAGTCACTGCAAAGAAGGGAAAATTTAAAATGTCTTTTAAAAAATCCGATTAATCAGAAAAATAATCGACCAATTCATCGGTTATGGAAATTATCGTTAGTTGCAGCCCTACAAGAGACACTTGGAAATCATTTCAAACCACACACATAACGCTTGTCAAGAGCAGAGCGAGCTTGTTACTGCAGGCCTGTTTACACGCTTCACAACCCGGTTTGATGAGGTCATCATTTGTGTGCCGGTAAATACCTCAGTTGAAGCTCATATGTCTATACACAGCAGTTGTACTTCTCTGGTCTTAATGTACTTACTTATTGTTTTAAATAGTGGCCTCTGCTAATTAAGCATCGGAATAAATGACACACCTCAAATAAATGTGTATTAGGAGGCTGCAATTTAGATTTTTCTTTACTGTGACTGATCCCAACGTGTGACAATATTACATACACAGCACCTGTTGGCAGACATGGCATCTGTAAAGCGGACTCTAAAAGTGGCGCTAGAGCTGCAGTCTTACGCTGATCTTTAAGTTTAAAAGAATATTGTTTTATTTATTTATTTTCCAGATTTACATGAGAAATATATATTTCATTTTCAAATCAGATGGGGTTTTTTTTTTAAATCCGATCTTTAAAATTTTCTGTAGTACATTTAAATGTATTAGCATAAATATTTCACAACCCGTTCTAAAACTGCTTTTACATTACAGCAACAATATAATGTAAAATAATTTCATGGCAAAGTTGCTAAACTGAGAGTCTAAAATGTTGAGGCTTGTTTTTGTCAGACGACCTACCAGGTCATGTATGTGACTAGCACAAACTTAGTGTCGTACTGTTTGACATAAACCTAAACTTAATGTGATGCCTGTTTTAGAGTAATACAAATACACGGGAAACCAGTTGCTCAATAATGATACACCGTACTACCCAGAAAATTAAAATATCCTGAAAAGGTTGTTGTATTGTCTGCAATTCAACTTAAAAAGTGAATTTGACATATTATATAATCAAATAATATGCAAATCAATATATTTCAAGTTTTTTTTGAAAAACAAAAAAAAAATGCAAATTTGATTGATATGACTGACTTACAGCATAACACAGGCCTCAGTACGCACATAAGGGAAAAGAACAATAGCAATGAACTACATTGTTATGATTATTAACAATGGCATTAGTATGACTTTGTGTGAGCTCAATAACGGGCCATTTGTGGTCACGTGGAGCAGTTTGATCACCGCCAACTTACCTGAACCTTCCCTGGCAGTGCTGGCACTGGTCTCCCACCCATCCGGGGTCACACGCGCAGGACCCGTTGAGACATTTCCCGGACAGACACGTCTTGTCACAGCCTTTCGGCGGCGAGGCGTGGGTGAACAGAACCAAGTGGACAAGAACCCAGACCACCGCGATGGTTACGCCGCGCACTTGGGGCGCAGAGGTAGCCCAACATCTGCCGGTAGGACCCATTTTGGTGCGACACCGATTAAAAGACAAGGGGTGGGTGAAAAAGTTCGGCTTGGGGCAATGTTCGGTTCGTTAAAGGGTCTGCATATCGGAACCCAGCGACCAAAACAACAGCGACGATGGCGAGTAAAATGTTTTTAGCCGTCAGCCTTCTTCTTGTTGGGATAAGACCGCAAAAGAGACACGCATAGCTGTTTGAAGGCGTTAGCTAGCTGAGCGTTTAGCATCTGTTAGCTTGTTTAGCTTGTCCGCGGTTCGGCCTCTCAGCATCGATTCCTGGTCGCCCTCAAATCGCGTTTTCGGCAGCCATTTTTCCAGCGTCCTCGAGACACACGCGGGGATGGCAGCCGCGCCGGTGGGGGGTCCTTCCACGAGCCACGCAGCCGGATGTTGTCCGCGAGAGAACAAAGCCTCGGTGGCGTTCTGAGCCCCGGAACCAGAGCGTGGCTGTCGCAGCCAACATGGATGTGATGTGGATGAGGAAGAACCGGAGATTCTCGTCGGCACTTTTGGCAGCTTGTTGTTAATGACTCCCCCCGTTGCTTTGCTTTTTCGCCTCCTTTCTCGTTGACGGTGTGTTCTATGTCACACCGACTCCCAACCCCGCCAAAAAAAAAGCAGAAAGTGCGGAGAGAAATCAGCGCTGCTGCTACCCGAACATGACAGGAATTGGCAGCGAATCCCTGGACACTAGACAGCTCCTCAGGTTGGAGAAAACCAAACACAAGAAGCGCATGCGCAATGGAGACTGACCCCCACTGCCTATTTAAAGGTACAGTAAGTAATCTCGCGCTTCTACTTTGTTCTAATTTTTTACACCAAAAAATACAGGAAGAACACCACCGTCGAGCTTGTTACAAAATAGTGGTTCAAAAGAACATATTGAAAAAATAAATGTATATTATATTGTGCATTCATTTTTGTCACAATCAGAAGTTACTGAATGAAACTGATTGGTGCTCATCCCTGTCACTCACCGCTGTCTGCAATAAATACAAGCCTCTGGAAATACAAAAAATGTATTTTGAAATCAGGGGTGTGGGCAAAACAATTCTGTCCCCTAGGGGGTCATGATATAATAAAATAACTGTTGACAAAGATATTTCCTTATAATTTATCCATCCATCCATTTTCTTCCGCTTATCCGAGGTCGGGTCGCGGGGGAAGCACCCTAAGCAGGGAAGCCCAGACGTCCCTCACCCCGGCCACTTCGTCCAGCTCTTCCCGGCGGATGCCAAGGCGTTCCCTGGCCAGCTGAAAGACATAGTCTCTCCAGCGGGTCCTGGGTCTTCCCCGAGGCCTCCTACCGGTTGTACGTGCCCTGAACACCTTGCTTGGGACCGGCACAATAAGACACTGGCTTGTGCCCCGTTGCGGCTACATTGATAACAGTTTCTGTAATACAATCCTAATACATTTTTGGTTTTTGGTCGGTGTTATTACTTTATGTTCTTTGTTGTTTATCCTGCACTGTCTTGTCTCTTTTTGCACTGTGTTGTTTCTGCACTGTTTGCACTCGGCTGCAGACGATGCACTTTATGTTCTAAGTTAGTACTTAGTTCTCTATCGTGTTGTATGTGAATATATGATGTTTTATGTAGCACCAGGGTTATGGAGAAATGTTGTTTCATTTCACAATGTGCTGCATCAGCTTATATGGTTGAAATGACAAATAAAAGCTTCTTGACTTTTGATTTGACTTGACCCTCAGGAGTGCAACAACTATCGGTGCATTATATATCTCTCAATACCGGGCGAAGTTCTCGCGAGGATCCTTTTGAGCAAAGTTTGCAGCCTAGCTGCTCGCGGCCCCGAACACTCCGCTTCACTTCAAAACGGTCCACCGTAGGCCGTATCCTTGTGCTATGAGTACTCACAGAGCGCCTTCGTGAATTCGATGTGGGTTTTCTTGTAGCCTATGTTGACTTCAAGAAGGCGTTTGATTCGAGAGTGCTGTGAGGTGTAAGGAAGCACTCACTGACTTCTTCCTGTACGATGCCGGTGTGAGACAGCGGTGCGTTCTCTCCCTTTCACTTTTCAGTGCTTGTATGGACCGGATTATGGGTGGGGTAGTCTGTCGTTTGAGTTGCAGAGTGTCGTTCGGTGAGGTCAGATTTACGGATCTGGACTTTGCCGACAATGGAGTGATCTTTGTTGATACCCGGGAAGCCCTTGTCGAGGCGCTCAAAACGCTGAGTGAGGAAGCGGAACCACTGGGACTGCAGGTCTCCCGGATTAAAACTAAATTCCAGGTTATTAGTTATTTTTTGGACGCTGCTGTTGACTCCATCTCTGTGGCAGGTTAGGGTAAGTTGTGGAGAGGTTCACTTATCTTCACTTGTCTAGGAATTATGGGTTCACTGAATAAGACCGTGTGGCGCTCGAGGTATCTAACCTCAAGAACCAAGGTTCGCGTCTTCCGTTCCATTGTCATGTCAACCCTGCTTTACGGTTGTGAAACCTGGTCGCTGACCGACTAGCTCAGGATTCTGGATTGGACTGGATTCTTTTGAAACCACGTCCCTTCGGTGGATTTACGGGTATCGTTAAAACGACTTTTTGTCAAACCAAAATGTACTCGACAGGGCGCAGATGGGACGGGTCTCTTGCCAGATCCGCAGGGGCAATTGCGATTCTACGGACACGTTCATCTGACACCGTGACTAGACAGGACTAGACTCGACGGAAGGGCTGAGCGTTACAGGGACCTCAGGCGCGAGGACGACAGGGCAGCGTCCAGGAACCAGAATGCGAGGGTCAGTGGCCTCTGTGAGATGGTTGAGAGTGCCTTCAAACAGGCAACTCCCAGCTGGCTTACAGGGCCAAAAAAGCCCTTCGCGATCCACCTTTCCTAGATGAAACTAGGAGGGCGGTTGAGCAGCTGAAGGATGGAATGGCGGCGGGCATCTGTGGTGTCTATGCTGAGATGCTGAAGGCGGGCAGGGAGGCTGTCCTCCGGTCGTTGCATCTGCTCATCTGTTCCGTGTGAAACACGGGGATCCTCCCCTTCGACTGGAGAAGGGGCATTGTTGGCCCAATCTGGAAGGGGAAGTGTGACCCTTGGGAGTGCAACAACTATCGGTGTATTACATATCTCTCGATACCGGGCAAGGTTCTCGCGAGGAACCTTTTGAGCAGAGTTTGCAGCCTAGCTGCTCGCAGCCCTGAACACTCCGGCTTCACTCCAAAACGGTCCACCGTAGGCCGTATCCGAGTACTCACAGAGCGCCTTCGTGAATTCGATGTGGGTTTTCTTGTAGCCTATGTTGACTTCAAGAAGGCGTTCGATTCGGTCAGTAGCGATGTTCTGTGGAGGGTCATGGTCCACTGCGATATCCTGCAGTGACTTGTCCATCTTATTGCCTCTCTGTATTCAGGTACTGAGAGTGCTGTGAGGTGTGGGGGAGCACTCACTTACTTCTTCCCGCATGATGCCGGGGCGAGACAGGGGTGCGTTCTCCCCCTTCACTTTTCAGTGCTTCAATGGCCTGGATTATGGGTGGGGTAGTCTGTCGTTTGAGTTGTGGAGTGTTGTTTGGTGAGGTCAGATTTACGGATCTGGACTTTGCCGACAACGGTGTGATCTTTGTTGAGACCTGGGAAGCCCTCGTCAAGGCGCTCAAAACAGAAGCGGAACCACTGGGACTGCAGGTCTTCTGGACTAAAACTAAATTCCAGGTTTTTGGTTATCTATTGGACGCTGCTGTTGACTTCATCTCTGTGGCAGGAGAGACAGTTTAAGTTGTGGAGAGTTTCACTTATCTTCACTTGTCTAGGAATTATGGGTTCACGGAATAAGACTGTGTGGCGCTCGAGGTATCCGAGCTCAGGAACCAAGGGCCGCGTCTTCTGCTCCATGGTCATGATAACCCTGCTTTACGGTTGTGAAACCTGGTCGCTGACCGACGGGCTGAGGCGCAGAGTGGATTCCTATGAAACCACGTCTCTTCGGTGGGATCTATGGGTATCGTTGGAACGACTTTGGGTCGAACCAAAACGTACTCGACAGGGCGCAGATGGGACGGGTCTCTTGCCAGATCCGCAGGGGCAATTGCGATTCTACGGACACGTTCATCTGACACCACGACTATAGTTCTGTGCAGTTATCCTTCTTCCTCTCTCATTGATGTGTACTTAACAAATAGTTGAGTACTTGATCCTCTTTGTGTACAGCTTCCTTGTCGTAGGTATGTTGGAGCCTACTCAAGCAGGCTCTGTGCAGAGGGTTGGATTCTGTGAGCTCTTAAAATGTTGGGAAGTGCTGGCTTGAAGTTATGAAGGTCACAATCTGAAATACTGTCTTTGCCCTTAATTAGTTGGCAGCTGGTGGTGATTTGGGGACAGTGATGCATTATACTGTAATTGTATCCAACATGATGCACAAAAAGCACAACTTAATTTTTGCGAATGCTGGGATAAGCTGACAATCCACTGTATTTTGAAGGTCGAATAAGACTGGCTTTTGTCACTCCAACATGTTAGGTGCGATATATGCGCCTGAATGCTGGTTGCCATTCGACTCCCGCCACCCGAATGAAGGAGAAGAGCAGACACCACTATCGTGCCGACTTCACATTCATCCCCAAACCGATCCAGTGAGAGTCGAAGGTCACAGCTTTGTGAAGCCAACAGAACCACATCTTCTGCAAAAAGCAGAGACCGAATCCTGCATCCACCAAACCGAACCCCTCAGTGTAATACTGCAGTACTTAAATTGTCTGTGTGTGGTTAGGTTGTGGAAAAGTACGGGTTGTGGGTAGTATACTTCACATCCATGTACATAATACTCTCCCATGATGTTCAAACAATGTTGATGATTTCTGGGTCTCTATACTACGGTCCCCTAAATAAAGTATCCATGTGTTTCTACCTGCACAACCTTGGTTATTGCTGCTTCATCACCCATATTCTTCAACTGAAGTTTCAGTGTCTGCAAGAGGAGATGTTCTGGGTCACTATACTACTTTCTGTACATGAAAGATGCAAATGTTGATAACTTCTGGGTCTCTATACAATAGTCCCATAAACAAAGTATTACTTTCGGTACATGAAAGTATAAAAATATGTATGTAAAGTATACATGTGTTTCAACTTGTCATTATTGTCCTGGTTGTTCATACGTCAGGTAAATTACTATATAAGTACATTTTTGAAAGTGATACGGTAGTACTTTTTGTCCTGGTATGCAAATGAAGTATCAATGTGTGTATAGTTTTGACCTCAATGGTATTCTTGTTTGCAGCTTCTGCATTCTCCTGCTTGTCCATACGTACTGTTAGATCCTGTTTCCAGATAGGACATAGTCCCTGTTTAGAGGTTTGTAGGTGGAACTCGGGGTAGTTCATCCTTCAAGAATGCCCTTGCTAATCTGTCCTAATAAAACCTGTATCTATTGCAACTGAACAAGAGTTGTCAGTCAGCATCTTCTGTGATACGAAAGAGTAAGCGGTGTGATACATATTAAATTCCTTGGAGGTTGTTCCAACTCAATAGGTATACTATAAGGTACTCAATATAAACAGGTCCCACTTTATCGCTAGCAGAAAGGTAAATATCCCAGGTCGTTTCCAAGAGCAACAAACCATTTAGAGGGGGAGCAGTTGTAAAAAGTAGAGAGTCCGGTGTCACTCGCGACCAAAACTGGTGGACCGTTTACTCTGGTCGTGTGCGATCCGGGTGCAGCGGGGCCGCCTTTGCCAAAGTCAAGGCTGTGAGAACCTGGGTGAGTTCCCCTTGCCCCTGACTAAGAAGGTCTCCAACCCTCAACGGGGGAGATTTAACCCTTTACACGGAGTAGTCAGGTCAGGGAGGTGCGCCCGCCACGTCTCGCACGAAGACGGGGCAAGGGTCTAGGTTGTGGAAAAGTACGGGTAGTGGGTAGTATACTTCACATCCATGTACATAATACTCTCCCATGACGTTCAAACAATGTTGATACCTTCTGGGCCTCTATACTATGGTCCCCTAAATAAAGTATCCATGTGTTTCTACCTGCACATCCTTGGTTTTTGCTGCTTCATCACCCAAATTCTTCAACTGAAGTTTCAGTGTCTGCGAGAGGAGATGCTCTGGGTCACTACACTACTTTCTGTACATGAATGTATAAAAATATGTTTGTATACAAGTATACATGTGTTTCAACTTGTCATTATTGTCCTGCTTTTCTTATGTCAGGTGAACTACTATAAAAGTATATTTTTGAAAGTGATACCGTAGTACTTTTTGGCCTGGTATGCAAATGAAGTATCAATGTGTGTATAGTTTTGACCTCAATGGTATTCTTTTTTGCAGCTTCTGCATTCTCCTGCTTGTCCATACGCCCTGTCAGATCCTGTAAAAAAGTACAATTTTGAAAGTGATACTGTAGTACTTAAAGCTTCTGTGTGTGCATTTACAGTCTTTAAAAGTACAAGTCGTAGTAGTTTCTCAAAGTGGGATACGTGTACCCCCAGGGGTACCCCAAATGCAAAAGGGGGTATGCAGACAAAAATGTAGAACAATTGTCAACAAACACTCACAATTACGAGTGCACCTAAACGCCTCACTGTGAGAGGAGAACATGTTAACATATTTCATCCATCCATCCATTTTCTTACGCTTAACCGAGGTCAGGTCGCGGGGAAGCAGCCTAAGCAGGGAAGCCCAGACGTCCCTCTAGTCGGCCACTTCGTCCAGCTCTTCCCGGCGGATGCCGAGTCGTTCCCAGGCCAGCTGAGAGACATAGTCTCTCCAGCGTGTCCTGAGTCTTTCCCGAGGTCTTCTACCGGTTGGATGTGCCCTGAACACCTCCCTAGGGAGGCGTTCGGGAGGCATCCTAACAAAATGCCCGATCCACCTCGTCTGGATCCTCTCAATGCAGAGGAGCAGCAGTTCTACTACGAGTCTCTCCCGCATGACAGTGATTGTCACCCTATCTCTAAGAGTGAGCCCAGACACCCTGCGGACAAAACTTAGACTTAACTAGAATCGACAGAAGGGCTGTGCGTTACAGAGTGCTCAGGTGCGAGGACGTCAGGGCAGCATCCAGGGACCAGGATGCGAGGGTCAGTGTCCTCTGTGAGATGGTTGAGAGTGCCTTCAAACGGGCAACTCCCAGCTGGCTTACAGGGCCATAAAAGCCCTTTGCGATCCACCTTTTCTAGATGAAACTAGGAGGGAGGTTAAGCAGCTGAAGGATGGAATGGCGGCGGGCATCTGTGGTGTCTATGCTGAGATGCTGAAGGCGGGCGGGCAGGCTGTGCTCCGGATGTTGCATCTGCTCATCTGTTTTGTGTGGAACACGGGGATCATCCCCTTCGACTGGAGAAGGGGCATTGTTGTCCCAATCTGAAAGGGGAAGTGTGACCCTTGGGAGTGCAACAACTATCGGTGCATTACATATCTCTCGATACCGGGCAAGGTTCTCGCGAGGATCCTTTTGAGCAGTGTTTGCAGCCTAGCTGCTCGCAGCCCTGAACACTCCGGCTTTATTCCAAAACGGTCCACCGTAGGTCGTATCCTTGTGCTACGGGTACTCACAGAGCGCCTTTGTGAATTCGATGTGGGTTTTCTTGTAGCCTATGTTGACTTCAAGAAGGCGTTTGATTCGGTCAGTAGCGATGGCCTGAGGAGGGTCGTGGTCCAACACGGGATCCTGCAGAGATTTGTCCAGCTTATTGCATCTCTGTATTCAGGTACTGAGAGTGCTGTGAAGTGTAAGGAAGCACTCACTGACTTCTTCCTGCTTGATGCCGGGGTGAGACAGGGGTGCGTTCTCTCCCTTTCACTTTTCAGTGCTTGTATGGACTGGATTATGGGTGGGGTAGTCGGCTGTTTGAGTTGCGGTGTGCCGTTCGGTGAGGTCAGATTTAAGGATCTGGACTTTGCTGACAACGGAGTGATCTTTGTTGAGACCCGGGAAGCCCTCGTCAAGGCGCTCAAAACGCTGAAGGAGGAAGCGTAACCACTGGGACTGCAGGTCTCCCGGATTAAAACTAAATTCCAGGTTATTGGTTATCTTTTGGACGCTGCTGTTGACTCCATCTCTGTGGCAGGTGAGAACGTTGAAGTTATGGAGAGGTTCACTTATCTTCACTTGTCTAGGAATTATGGGTTCACGGAATAAGACTGTGTGGCGCTCGAGGTATCCGAGCTCAGGAACCAAGGGCCGCGTCTTCCGCTTCATGGTCACGATAACCCTGCTTTACGGTTGTGAAACCTGGTCGCTGACCGACGGGCTGAGGCGCAGACTGGATTCCTTTGAAACGACGTCCTTTCGGTGGATCTAAGGGTATCGTTAGAACAACTTTGTGTCAAACCAAAACGTGGGCTCAGATGGGACGGGTCTCTTGCCAGATCCGCAGGGGCAATTGTGATTCTACAGACACGTTCATCTGACACCACGACTATAGTTCTGTGCAGTTATCCTTCTTTCCTTCTCATTGATGTGTACTTAAAAAATAGTTGAGTACTTGATCCTCTTTGTGTACAGCTCCGTTGTCGTAGGTATGTTGGAGCCTACTGAAGAAGGCTCTGTGCAGAGGGTTGGATTCTGGGAGCTTTTAAAATGTTGGGAAGGGCTGGCTTGAAGTTATGGACTTTCACAATCTGAAATACTGTCTTTGCCCTTAATTAGTTGGCAGCTGGTGGTGATTTGGGGATAGTGATGCATTATACTGTAATTTTATGCAACATGATGCAAAAAATGCACAACTTAATTTTACCGAATGCTGGGATCAGCTGACAATTTACTTCATTTTAAAGGTCGAATAAGACCGGGTTTCGTCACTCCAACATGGTAGGTGCGGTAAATGCGCCTGAATGCTGGTTGCCACTCGACTTCCGCCACCCGAATGAAGGAGAAGAGCAGACACCACCATCGTGCCGACTTCACATTCAGCTGAAAACCGATCCAGTGAGAGTTGAATGGTCACAGCTTGGTGAAGACAACAGAACCACATCTTCTGCAAAAAGCAGAGCCTGAATCCTGCAGCCACTGTGTGGTTAGGTTGTGGAAAAGTACGGGTAGTGGGTAGTATACTTCTAATCCATGTACATAATAGTCTCCCATGACGTTCAAACAATGTTGATAACTTCTGGGTCTCTATACTATGGTCCCCTAAATAAAGTATCCATGTGTTTCTACCTGCAAATCCTTGGTTTTTGCTGCTTCATCACCCAAATTCTTCAACTGAAGTTTCAGTGTCTGCAAAAGGAGATGTTCTGGGTCACTATACTACTTCTTGTACATGAAAGTATAAAAAATATGTAATGTAAAGTATACATGTGTTTCAACTTGTCATTATTTTCCTGCTTGTTCATATGTCAGGTGAAATACTATAAAAGTACATTTTTGAAAGTGGTACCGTAGTACTTTTTGTCCTGGTATACAAATGAAGTATCATTGTGTGTATTGTTTTGATCTCAATGGTATTCTGGTTTGCAGCTTCTGCATTCTCCTGCTTGTTCATACGTCCTGTTAGATCCTGTAAAAAAGTACCTTTTTGAAAGTGATACTGTAGTACTTAAAGTGTCTGTGTGTACGGTTAGGTTCTGTAAAAGTACAAGTTGTAGTAGTTTCTCAAAGTGGGGTACGTGTACCCCCAAGGGTACCCCAATTGCAAAAGGGGGAATCCAGACAAAACTTAAAAACAATTGGCACCAAAGACTCACAATTACGAGTGCACCTAAACGCCTCACTGTGAGAGGAGAACAGAGCGGAAAGGAGACGGATTCCTGTTAGACACTGAATGGGGCGGACATTGACATAATGTAATGAAACGCTGTCATTGCGAGAAGGAATGTTGGTGTTGTTAAGTAATTTCCTGGATCAATCGTGGTGAAAGCTCATCACAAAAACTTACCTCCCAACCTCACCAATAGTCATGAGCTTAATTAACAGGAGCATAGTCTAGTTTTTTTCTTTATAGTTTTGAACGAGGAGTAGTTATGTGCGAGAAGGTGGTGACGCCAGGAGAGGCAGGTCATGTGCAGCGGCAGTTGCTGCTGACTGTGCACTCACAGCTCAGAACAATATGTGCTTTCACTTTTATGTCATAAATACAGCGTGGTAAAGTTGGACGTTGGATATTCAGCTTCGTAGTCCTCCCTCACCGTGCCTGGACTGTTCTCTCATGGTGTGGCAAGTTTACACGAGAATTGCCGCTAACCTTATTATTATTACCCTACTCTATTTTTCTTAAGTCGTTTTGAGAAAATAAGGTTTGGAAAATTTCCAGATTTAGCAAGAAAATGACCACTTTGGCAACACTGGGCTGTACATGAGATGGGAAGCCTTTCACAGTTAGAGAATACATGAACTAATCGGATAATAAAAGTAATCCTTGTGTTTCTCTTCTCGTCATTCTCCTGCTTGGTCATACGTCAGGTGTGTGATGGGAAATATTATAGTCTACCTATAACTTGGTTAAAACAATATCTTTCTACACGAATTACTTTTTACAGAAGAGATCATGCATTGCACTTTCACGTTGGTTTACCCCTCAACTGGAGTTTGCCATTTAGCATAGGTGTTACATCAATCAACTTCCCCCCACAGACAAGATAGCATCAAGAAAGCTATTCTGTTCCTTTACGATGTAAATGCACACAGTGTGTGTAGTCAGGAAGTCATTCTTTGATGCAAGTTCTGTCCAAACAAATGACATTTAGATCAGCCATAAGACTATTGCTTTATCAGGCTCTTTCCCATGCTACCGCTCCACGAAGTACCAGTAGGGGTTCCTGAAACATCTGTTGACATCCTTGTATTACTTTTTGGTACAACCTTTCCCGCAGACTAACTGGGCCCGAGATTAGCTCATTGCTTTTACAATGTAAATCATTTGCATCCAGTGAAGTAGAAGAGTTGCAGTCAGGAAGGCACTCTTGGCCAGACTGCCATGCATGCTGTATGACCTCTGACCTCTTTTGCAAAAGAAATAAACTCCCTGTCTTTATTTCAGGCATTCTCTTTTCTTGAGAATCTTATTTTTTCCACAAGAATTTGGTGGCAGTGCTGGCATTCCTTGGCTGATTGGATCTGGACCTGTGACGGACAGCGACTGATCATCCTGGAAATTGTTTTTTTTTTTCCAGCCTCTCCCTCTGTGACATTCAGAGGTTTTGAGGGTTGACCGTCCAGGACCCAGACCATCATCCCTGGAATCTCTTAAAGACAGCAATATGACACTGGCATGGGCAAAAAGGAGACTATGGACCAAAGACCCAATGGAGGACTTTTCCAGCAAGCATGGTGGACTGAGGCGAGGAGGTGAGGCGTGACAAGATCATGCCTACTCTGACTCATCTGATGCCAAGGATGACACTGAAGTTTACAGTAACACACACACACACTTGCTGTCCCATATTTTGCTTAGAGTCTTGGCTTAAATCACATCTTCTTGCTGATAGCTTTTGTAGGATATGGTCTACTTCTCTGTTAGAAGATGCTGAAAGAAGATTTTGCAAAAAGAATATGGCAAGGTTTTATTTTCTTCTTCTCAACTCTGATGCAACACGCACCCATAAGAGCGATGAATTGATAACCTCTCTAAAGTTGAATGGCATATATTTTTACTCCATTGGCCAATCAGGCAGAGTGGTCAAAAAGTGATTCAGCATTCTGCTCTTTGTTTAGATGACGAACAATGTAGCCTCAAACATCAGATGTGTTGGGATAGGATTTCATGTGCAGACTCACAATTGGCATTATTTTAATTAGACGGAGTAAAGCTGTAGAACTGACACTGAGCCTGATGTTCACACTTTGGTGACACAAGATGCCAATCAGTTGTATGCATTTTAAAGGAGTGCACAACTGATGGAGGAGGTCAAAGATTGACTTTCCCACACACACACACAGAATTCATGTGACTTGATTCTCTGCAATGCACATCACACATTTTCATGGAGTTCACAACTTCTAGGAAAGACAATGGCATAGGGATAGCTGTTTGGTGAATATTTATCTTACAGATATTTTGTTTTGGGCATGAGTGCTGCCCTGGTGCACCGTAGGAATTACTCAGGTACCATTTTTGGATGTCAAGCATTCCATTTCTCATGTGTCTCTTTCTAAAAAGGGACAATGACAAATGGAAGAATGTGGACCTTTTTGCACAAGCATGCTATTTTTTTATAGCTTGATTGGGAATGCACAAACAATTTGTTAATTTACTACAGTCCTGAATTGGATTATGGGGGGAAAAAAGTGTTTTCAGCAAAAACACATGCAGAAAGGACTGCCTGGCTGGTTAGTCATTGTTGTGTTGTCTTGTTTGTCTGTGTGAATGTGAGCTTGCAGCCATCCCTGACCAACACCTTGGGAATGGGAGAGAAAGATATTGCAATAGAGAACAACTCTAATCATTTCTTTACAAGTACTAGACGCATGGAAAGAACACATTGGCTTGGTTCAGATTTTTAGCATCAACAGGCATAGTAAGTAAAGCTGCTAAAATACATTTGTAATACTTCCTTTCGGGTATGTACAACTTTCATCTAATAATCAGCTATTATGAAAAAGCCTTGTAAATTAAGATCATCAATGCTTCGTAGGAATTTTGGCATTCTAAAAGAATGGAATAGAAAAGGGGGGTGGCAATGAATGGTAACGGTATTTTGCTGAGTCATGATTCTTAACAAGTCTACATTCATTTTTTCAATGGATTTGGGTTCTAGAACACTACGAAAGTGTGAAAATGTTTGTCCTGATGCAGACCAGATTGCGTATTGGCCTTAATTCATTGAAAGCTCTTATTGTTTGGCAACAATTTCAATGCTGAGGCTGCATGGAGGAGTCCAACATCAGGTGGTGTAAATGTTGGTGGCATGATGGCAGAGTGCTTAGCACTGCTGTGCCACAGCAAGAAGGTCTTTAGACCTTTCTCTGTGGAGTTTCATGTTCTCCCTATGCTCGTGTGAATTTGATTAGATCATGCATACTGTATAAATGACGCTGGAGTACATCACTTAATACAATTGACTGTTCCGCATGTCAATTGCGGAACAGTCAATTGTATTAATATTGACTAACTGATAACTAATATTGACTAATTGATTCAACTAATATTGATTAACAATTGACTGTTCCGCATGTCCCCTCCGTGAATCACCACCTTACCGTGGTGGAGGGGTTTGAGTGCCCGAGTGATCCTAGGAGCTATGTTGTCGGGGGCTTTATGCCCCTGGTAGGGTCTCCCAAGGCAAACAGGTTCCAGGTGACGAGCCAGACTAAGAGTGATTCAGAAGACCCGTATGAAGAGAAACATGAGGAGTGACCGCACCTCGCCCGGACGTGGGATACCGGGGCCTCACCCTGGAGCCAGGCCTGGGGGAGGGGCTCACAGGCGAGCGCCTGGTGGTCAGGTCTTCACCCGTGGGACCTGGCCGGGCCTATCCTGAAGAAGCCGCACGGGAACTCCCCCCCCGCAAACCCACCACCTGCAGGGGCAAGCATAAGGGTCCGGTGCTGTGTGATTTGGGGAGTGGTCGAGGGCGGGTGTCCGGGCGACCTGGGCTTCGGCGACCAAATCTGGTTCTTGGGACATGGAATGTCACTTCTCTGGTGGGGAAGGAGCCCGAGGTTGTGGAAGAGGCGGAGAGATTCCGACTAGATATAGTCGGACTCACCTCAACCCACAGTTTAGGTTCTGGAACCAAATTCCTTGAGAGGGGCTGGACCTTGTTCTTCTCTGGAGTTGCCGCAGGGGAGAGGCGGCGAGCTGGTGTAGGCTTATTGTTAGCCCCCCGGCTTGGTGCCTCTGTGTCGGAGTCATCCCCAGTAAACGAGAGGGTTATTTCCCTACGCCTTAGGGCTGGGGAAAGGGTCCTGACTGTGGTTTGTGCCTATGCGCCGAACGGCAGTTCAGAGTACCCAGCCTTCTTGGAGTCTATCAGAGGGGTGCTGGAGAGCACCCCAGCTGGTGACTCCATAGTTCTACTGGGAGACTTCAACGCCCATGTGGGCAATGACAGTGTGACTTGGAGGGGCGTGGTTGGGAGGAACGGCCTCCCTGACCTGAACCCGTGCGGTGTGTTGTTGCTGGACTTCTGTGCGAATTACAGTTTGTCCATAACGAACACCATGTTCGAACATAAGGATGTCCATAAGTGCACTTGGCACCAGGACACCCTAGGTCGCAGGTCTATGATCGACTTTGTGGTCGTATCATCAGACCTGCGTCCGTATGTTCTGGACACGCGGGTGAAGAGAGGGGCTGAGCTGTCAACTGACCACCACCTGGTGATGAGTTGGATTAGATGGCGGGGAAGGATGCCGGACAGACCTGGCAGACCCAAACGCGTAGTGAGGGTGTGCTGGGAACGTCTGGCAGAATCTCCCGTTCGTCGAGTCTTCAACTCTCATCTCCGGCAGAGCTTCGCCTGCATTTCGAGGGAGGACCGGGATATTGAGTCCGAATGGGCCGTATTCCGTGCCTCTATTGCTGAGGCAGCCAGTTGTGGTTGCGGCCGCAAGGTGGTCGGTGCCAGTCGTGGTGGCAAGCCCCGAACCCGATGGTGGACACCGGGGGTTAGGGCTGCCGTCAAGCTGAAAAAGGAGTCCTATCGAGCATGGATGGCTTGCGGGACTCCCGAAGCAGCTGACAGGTACCGGCAGGCCAAGCGGCACGCGGCTTCGGCGGTGGTCGAGGCAAAAACTCGGGTGTGGGAGGAGTTCGGTGAGGCTATGGAGCACGACTTTCGGTCGGCCTCGAAGAGGTTCTGGCAAACCGTCCGACACCTCAGAAAGGGGAAGCAGCCCCCAGTTCACACTGTTTACAGTGCGGACGGGGGCTTGCTGACCACGACTGTGGATATAGTTGGTCGGTGGAAGGAATACTTCGAGGCCCTTCTCAATCCCACTGACATGCCTTCCATAGAGGAAGCAGAGTCTGAGGATACGTACGTGGACAGTTCTATCACCGTGGCTGAGGTAATTGGGGTAGTCAAATCACTCCCCAGTGGCAAGGCTCCGGGGGTAGACGAGTTCCGCTCAGAATTTCTCAAGGCTCTGGATGTTGGAGGACTGTGTTGGTTGACACGCCTCTACAACATTGCATGGAAGTCAGGAACAGTACCTCTGGACTGGCAGACCGGGGTGGTGGTCCCCATTTTTAAAAAGGGTGACCGGAGGGTGTGTTCCAACTATAGGGGGATCACACTCCTCAGCCTTCCTGGGAAAGTCTACTCCAGGGTGCTGGAGAGAAGGGTACGACCGTTAGTCGAACCTCGGTTAGAGGAGCTGCAATGTGGTTTTCGTCCCGGTCGCGGAACACTGGACCAGCTCTACACCCTTGCAAGGGTACTCGAGGGTATGTGGGAGTTTGCCCAACCAGTCTACATGTGCTTTGTAGACCTGGAAAAGGCATTCGACCGTGTCCCTCGTGGTGTCCTGTGGGGGGTGCTCCGGGAGTACGGGATTGATGGTCCGCTTCTACGTGCCATTCGGTCCTTGTACAATCGAAGCAGGAGCCTGGTTCGCATTGCCAGCAGTAAGTCGAGCTTGTTTCCGGTGAACGTTGGCCTCCGCCAAGGCTGCCCTTTGTCACCGATTCTGTTCATAATCTTCATGGACAGAATTTCTAGGCGCAGTCAAGGTGTTGAGGGAGTCCAGCTTGGTGACCTTAGGATCTCGTCTCTGCTATTTGCAGACGATGTGGTCCTTATGGCCTCATCAGGCTGTGACCTTCAGCGTTTACTGGAGCGGTTTGCAGCTGAGTGTGAAGCTTCTGGGATGAGACTCAGCACCTCCAAATCCGAGGCCATGGTTCTCAGTCGGAAACGGGTGGACTGTACCCTCCGGGTTGGGAGTGAGGTCTTGCCTCAGGTGGAGGAGTTCAAGTATCTCGGGTTCTTGTTCACGAGTGAGGGAAGGTTGGAGCGTGAGATCGACAGACGGATCGGTGCAGCATCTGCAGTAATGCGGTCGCTGTACCGGACCGTCGTGGTGAAGAGAGAGCTGAGCCGGAAGGCAAAGCTCTCTGTTTACCGATCGATCTACGTTCCCACCCTCACCTATGGTCATGAGTTATGGGTCATGACCGAAAGAATGAGATCGCGGATACAAGCGGCGGAAATGAGTTTCCTCCGTAGGGTGGCTGGACTCACCCTAAGAGATAGGGTGAGGAGCTCGGCCATCCGGGAGGAGCTCAGAGTAGAGCCGCTGCTCCTTCACATCGAGAGGAGCCAGTTGAGGTGGCTCGGGCATCTAGTCCGGATGCCTCCCGGGCGCCTCCCTGGTGAGGTGTTTCGGGCATACCCAGTAGTGAGAAGGCCCCCGGGAAGATCTAGGACACGCTGGAGGGACTATGTCTCACAGCTGGCCTGGGAACGCCTTGGTGTCCTCCCGATGGAGCTGGAAGAGTTCGCTGGGGACCGAGAAGTTTGGACTTCCCTACTGAAGCTTCTGCCCCCGCGACCCGGACCGGGATTCGCGGAGGAAAATGGATGGATGGATGGATGTTCTGCATGTCCAAAAGAATGAGGAAGAAGCAAAGCTTATTTAGTTCTACCCCTGTGGAATTTCCCCCTACTTCAATATATTTGGGCACTTCCTGCATTAGGTACCTTTCAAATGTCAAGATAATGGAATGTGACAGTGTGTTAAAATAGTCCTGGTCATGATAAATACATGATATAGCAATCATGAGGAATGCTATTCATATTCAATAATAATAAATAGAATACAAAAAGGTTGAATTGTGGAATTGAATTTGCAGAGCATAGTTTTAGTTCTTTACTTAATCCGTTCCATAGTTTGATTCCACATACCAAGGTACTAAATGCTTTTAGCCTTAATTTGTCCCTAAGACTATATTTCTCTTCTCTTGTTGAGGAAAATTTTATAACATTGGTTGGTAACTGTGCCCTGCGACTGACTGGCGACCAGTCCAGGGTGTACCCCGCCTCCCGCCCAATGTCAGCTGCGATGGAGCACATTTTTAATAATTGTGACTTTTGATTCTCTATATGCCACATTATGGATTATCCTGACTGACGTTTGTAGTTATTTTCCTTATCTCCACACAATAAGTTAGGTATGGTAGAACAATAGAGAGTTTGGAGGGATTTTTAATCAAAAACAGTGTTATTTTATTCAGTATTGGAGTATTTCTTGCTACTTTATGTTGTATGTTTTTTGATTTGAGGTTCTACTCATTCTGTCGTCCATTATGACGCCCAAAAATGTATGTTCATTCACCCCTTTAATTTCCTCCCCGTCAATTTGTATTTTCTCGCAAGTGTCTTTTCTGCTATCACCAAAAAGCTTAACTTCAGTATCACTAAGATTCAAAGATAATTTGTTTTTGTCTAACTCTCTTTAGAGTAGTCATTTCATCCGAAAGGTTTCTTATTAGCGCTTGTGTGTTTTCTCCAGAGCAAAAAGCAGTGCTATCGAGTGCAGATAGTACTAGCTTTAGGTGTTTTGTCACTTTGCAGATGTCGTTAATGTATAGGTTAAACTATTTTGGTCCCAGTATCGCCCCATGTGGTACGCCACATAATATCTTTAAACTTGTAGATACACATTCTCCTAGCGTCACATATTGCTTCCTGTTTGTTATGTAATTCAGATCTACATGTGGGCTACGTAGCAGTGCTCATTGTCTCCCTAGATCACTTATTGAATTTAATTTAAATTTTGTAAGATTCTCCCTCCGTGAATCACCACCTTATCGTAGTGGAGGGGTTTGAGTTCCCAAGTGATCCTAGAAGCTATGTTGTCGGGGGCTTTATGCCCCTGGTGCGGTCTCCCAAGGCAAACAGGTTCTAGGTGACGGGCCAGACTAAGAGTGATTCAGAAGACCCTAATGATGAAGAATATCAAGAGGAGTGACCGCACCTCGCCCGGATGTGGGACACAGAGTCCTCACCCTGGAGCCAGCCCTGGGGGAGGGGCTCGCAGGCGAGCGCCTGGTGGCCAGGCCTTCACCCGTTGGGCTTGGCCGGGCCTAGCCCGAAGAAGCCACACGGGAACTCCCTCCCCCCGCAGACCCACCACCTGCAGGGGCAAGCATAAGGTTCCGGTGCAATGCCATTTGGGCAGTGGTCGAGGGCGGGTGTCCGGGTGACCTGGTCTTCGGCGAGCAAATCTGGTTCTTGGGACATGGAATGCCACTTTTCTGGTGGGGAAAGAGCCCGAGCTTGTGGAAGAGGCGGAGACATTTCGACTAGATATAGTTGGAACATGCGGACATGCGCATGTTCTGGATGCAAGTTCCGGCCCTAGGTCGCAGGTCTATGATCGACTTTGTGGTCGTATCATCAGATCTGCTTCCGCATGTTCTGGACACGTGGGTGAAGCTGTCAACTGACCACCATCGGGTGATGAGTTGGATTCCATGGCGGGGAAGGATGGCGGACAGACCTGGTAGACCCAAACGCGTAGTGAGGGTGTGCTGGGAACGTCTGGCAGAGACTCCCGTTCGTCGAGTCTTCAACTCTCATCTTCGGCAGAGCTTCGCCTGCATCAGAAGTTCAATTATCTCGGGGTTTGTTCACTAGTGAGGGACGGTACCGGACTGTCGTGGTGAAGAGAGAGCTGAGCCGGAAGGCAAAGCTCTCTGTTTACCGATCGATCTACGTTCCCACCCTCATGACCGAAAGAACGAGATTGCGGATACAAACTGCGGAAATGAGTTTCCTCCGTAGGGTGGCTGGACTCACCCTAAGAGATAGGGTGAAGAGCTTGGCCATCCGGGAGGAGCTTAGAGTAGAGCCGCTGCTCCTTTACATCGAGAGGAGCCAGTTGAGGTGGCTCGGACATCTCATCCGGACGCGTCCCGGGCGCCTCCCTGGTGAGGTGTTTCGGGCATGCCCAGCCTGGGAGAAGGGCCCGGGGAAGACCTAGGACACGCTGGAGGGACTATGTCTCAGCTGGCTTGGGAACGCCTTGGTGTCCTCCCGGTGGAGCTGGAAGAGGTCGCCGGAGAGCGGGAAGTCTGGACTTACCTACTGAAACTGCTGCCCCTGCGACCCGGACCCGGATAAGCGGAAGAAAATGGAATGGAATTGTAAGATTCATTTTCACTCAGCCTAAATGGCCAAAACATTAAAGTAATCAGCAAAGCAGGCCCTATATGGTGATTGCCTATTGCTCCTCACAGATTAGTTATGTGCAGAGAAGCCATTGTAACATGGAAATTGTAAATGTGAAATGTTGTGTTGCTCGTCAATTATTATCTATGTTATAGGTGAATTTTGACCTGACATGTGGTGATCCTGATGAAGGCCCTGAGGAGGACACGTAGGAGCTCCCAAAGAAGGAATGCTCCACCCTAAGGATGGCCAAACGAGGGACCAGGACACGGATCGGAAGGCTTGAAGAACTCCAACAACACCCAAAAGGAAGGAAATCCTTATGGTGTGCTTGGCTGTCTCAGATGCGGGTTTGGATGGAGCTCACTGTTTTGCACTTGCAGCCTAAAAACAAGCGCTGCAGCAAAGAGGTTTGACGGACTGACAACGCAACAATGGAAATGCCTTCCAAAGCCACCAACTGAACACACCATTACGCGGTTTTCCACATTTCTAAGTTTAATGGTAATGCATTTACTGACAACTAGGGGTTGATGCTTGTGTTTTTGCTGCAAATGTACTGTAATGTGTGATAAATGAACAATGTGTGATGGGAAATTTTATAGTCCACTTATAACTTGCATTTTAACCTTGGGTGACCCCTCAGGATGCCATGTAGCATAGGTGTTACATCAATCAACTTCCCCCCACAGACAAGATAGCATCAAGAAAGCTATTCTGTTCCTTTACGATGTAAATGCACACAGCGTGTGTAGTCAGAAGGTCATTCTTTGATGTAAGTTCTGTCCAAACAAATGACAATTAGATCAGCCATAGGACCATTGCTTTATCTGGCTCTTTCCCATGCTACCTCTCCAGGAAGTACCAGTAGGGGTTCCTGAAACATCTGTTGACATCCTTGTATTACCTTTTGGTACAACCTTTCCCGCAGACAAATTGGCACCGAGATTAGCTCATTGCTTTTACAATGTAAATCATTTGCATCCAGTGAAGTAAAAGAGTTGCAGTCAGGAAGGCACTCTTGGCCAGACATCTGCAGACGGCCATGCACGCCGTATGCTTCCGTATGACCTCTGACCTCTTTTGCAAAAGAAATAAACTCCTTGTCTTTATTTCAGGCATTCTCTTTTCTTAAAAATTATATTTTTTCCACAACAGGTGAAATACTATGAGAGTACTTGTTGGAAGTGATACTGTAGTACTTTTTGTCTTGGTATGCAAAGTATCAATGTGTGTATTGTTTTTACCTGAATGGTATACTTGTTTGCAGCGTCTGCTTTCTCCTGCTCGGCCACACGTTGGGTCAGACCCTGTAAAAGAGTACATGTTGAAGGTTGTAGTACTTGGAGTATGTGCGTGTGATTATGTTGTGTACAAGTATGTGTTGTGGGTAGTATACTTCCCACTCTGGGCCGGGCTAATAATGACCTCATGGTCTCTTTCCAAGCAAATTCTCTCCAGTACTTCCATTGAGTCCTCTTAAAATTCCCTTTTATACATTCTTCCCATTCAACCGGTGCTATTTTAATTTTCAACTCTTCCACTATCTGTTGCAAGATATTCCTGCATTATTTTAAACATTTTCACACTTTTATTTATCAAACTATTGACAGATTTATTCCTAATATTTGTTAAATGGCTTCTCCCCTACTGCTGTGTAGATATATTAATTTTCGGGCTAATACTTCAAATGATTCTATAGTATTTTGGACATGGTCAGAGAGCCCTTAATCAGCGCAATCATCCAGTACTCAATCTAATTGATTTGAAATGAAAACTTGACTGGTCTTTCCAAGGAGCATTATACCATTGTCCTTGTGCGTCATTGTACTGGTATTTTCTTCTGTCCATGATATTGTTTCCATTGACACTTTTCTATATAAGGTAATGTCCCATATGATATACTTGCTGCATTCTTCTCCATATTCATCCACTTTGGTTCCCCCTTCTTACTTCTCTACTTTTGAAAAGGGAGAATTTGTGATGCACAGAAAGCCCGAAGGAAAAACATCATTTTAATAGTCTCAGTTGGACTAGGAATACCATATGAGACTAATTTCCATCATTCTTCATTGTTTTCTTATACACCGTAATTCACTTCAAAGAGCTCCTGTAAATTCTGACTAATACTGACTCCTGAATGTTTCATTTTTTGAACATCCCAGTTAAATTTGTAACTGTCCTTCAACAATTGTGTGATTTATTGTTAATGATTGACATTTCTTTAATAGTTTCCATTAGTAGGGGTAGATATTGATCAGACTGAGCCAAATACTTTATAATATCTGCATAAAGTGACAATTCATGAATCTCACTTCCTAGTTTGTCTAATTGCTAATGCTAATACTAATGGAGATACTGACGAGTTCCTCTCTGACCTTTAAAAGATCTTGACAAGGTTCCAAAGAGTTGTAACTCGGGAGGATAGGGTGCCATAAAACACTTTTATCCATAAACTGAATTCTAATGCAAGTCCGAAAGCATGTAAATCCCATACAACACAGTCAATTATATTGATCAATTATTTTATGTTGATGATAATAACCTTCCTGGTATAAATCCACATTGATCTGAGTCAATTATATTGACAATACACGTCTTCAGCCTGTGTGCTAATATAGCTGCTATTATTTTATCATCCGGATTTAATCAAAGATATTGGCCGATAGGAGGCGCATTCTCTTATATCTTTGCCTTCCATGTGAATTTATACTGTTAGTGATGATTGCAAAGTTTGAGCCCATTTCTTTAATTGTAATGCACAATTATAGGCACCCATCATGAGCGGAGCAATTTCATTTTGAAAATTTTGTCGAAAACTTCTATATCCGTCATCCCTGATTTGTAGTCTCCGTATTTCTTTGAGCGTAATCAGTTTTGTTAACAAATAGTTTTCACCTCAATGCTATTCTTGTTTGCAGCTTCTCCTTTCTCCTGCTTGTCCATACGTCCTGTTAAATCCTGCAAAAAAGTACAATTTTGAAAGTGATTCTGGAGTACTTTTTGTCCTGGTATGCAAATGAAGTATCAATGTGCAATTAGTTTTTTCCTCAAAGGGGTTATGCAGACTAAAATGTAGAGCAATTGGCACCAAACACTCACAATTACGAGTGCACTTGAACGCCTCAATGTGAGAGGAGAACGGGTAGTGGGTAGTATACTTCTCTCATGTAATACTCTCCCATGACGTTCAAACAATGTTGATAACTTCTGGGTCTCTATACTAAGGTACCCTAAATAAAGTATCCATGTGTTTCTACCTGCACATCCTTGGTTTTTGCTGCTTCATCACCCAAATTCTTCAACTGAAGTTTCAGTGTCTGCAAGAGGAGATGTTCTGGGTCACTATACTACTTCCTGTACATGAAAGTATAAAAATATGTATGTAAAGTATACATGTGTTTCAACTTGTCATTATTGTCCTGCTTGTTCATATGTCAGGTGAAATACTATGAAAGTAGATTTTTGAAAGTGATACCGTAGTATTTTTTGTTCTGGTATACAAATGAAGTATCAATGTGTGTATTATTTTGACCTCAGTAGTATTCGTAGTCTCCGTATTTCTTTGAGTGTAATCGGTTTTGTTAACAAATAGTTATTACCTCAATGCTATTCTTGTTTGCAGCTTCTGCCTTCTCCTGCTTGGCCATACGTCCTGTTAGATCCTGCAAAAAAAAGTACAATTTAAAAAGTGCTCCAGGAGTACTTTTTTTCCTGGTATGCAAATGAAGTATCAATATGGTTATAGTTTTTACCTCAATGCTATTCTTGTTTGCAGCTTTTGCTTTCTCCTGCTTGGCCATACGTCCTATTAGATCCTGTCAAAAAGTACAATTTTTGAAAGTGATACTGTAGTACTTAAAGTGTTTGTGTGTACGGTTACGTTCTTTAAAAGTACAAGTACTTTTTAGTAGTTTCTCAAACTGGGGTACGTGTACCCCCAAGGATACCCCAAATGCAAAAGGGGGAATGCAGACAAAAATGAAAAACAGTTGGCACCAAAGACTCACAATTACGAGTGCACCTGAATGCCTCACTGTGAGAGGAGAACGGAGCGGAAAGGAGACGGATTCCTGTTAGACGCTGAATGGGGCGGACATTGACATAATGTAATGAAACGCTGTCATTGCAAGAAGGAATGTTGGTGTTGTTAAGTAATTCCCTGGATCAATCGTGGTGAAATTTAATCACAAACAATAAACTTCCATCCCAACATCAACTATGGTCATGAGCTTTGGGTCATGAGCAAAGGTCGGCAACCCGCAGCTCTTGCTCTTCAGCCTCCTTGCTGCGGCGCCCTTCGTTAAGTGTGGTGATTTTTTTTAACGCCCAAGCAAGGGAAATGTGTATTTTCGAAAAGAATGAAATATCTGACTCGCCGCCAAGTCCGTGAATGCATCTAGACTCTCTTCTGACTGCTAAATGGATGATCAAGGGGGGGGGGTAAGCTAGTTTCCCAGTCAGTCTCACCGTGGTGAGTCTGAAACAAGTTACTACACAGTAAAAGAATGTAATTAACGGGAGCATGGTCATATGTTTTATAACGAGAAGTAGCTATGTGCTAATCTCCGAGGTGGTGACTCCAGGAGAGGTAGGTCATGTAAAGCGGCAGTTGCTGCTGACTGTGCACTCACATCTTCCTCGTAGCAAGAGTCGATATACTCCGCAAGGCTGGCGAGGTCTTCTTCGCTGCTCTCCAGAGTGATTAATTAGGACACTCTACCTTCGCGTTTATTCTATTAATGTTGCTTTCAAACAAAGCCGTAAAATAGTTCAACGCATTAGACTTTTGAAAAGCGCGCCAAGTTGTGTTCTGCCGCCTCACCGTCGCACAGGAACTACGTCATTACCGTGCGACCGTCCTCCGCGTGGGACGGTTATGGGAATTTTTCAACCAAGCTTCATCAAAGCGTGATCAGGTAAAGGGGCTGCTGATATGTTAGCACACACACCATCTTGGAGTTTATGGACCCAAACAAGCCAAAACTCAATTGGACATTTTTGCCCCATGAAAAGGATGTGTTAGTGTGAACAACGGTTATGTAAAACTGCATTATGTGCTGAGACTGGCATTTCGAGGGGGAAGATTTTGTTCACCCCACTGTTGGACCAAAATGTACCATCGGTCTCAACAGAATGCGTTTCCTGATGTGTCATCCCATCAACATCAAACCTGCTCATTAGAACGTCGTATGAAATTTCCCATTAGCACTGCAGCCAATCAGGGAATCCCCGAACTCCGTTGACGTACTTGAAGTGGCCTCGGTAGTGGACCTTCTTTCCTTCGCCCTGCTTGCTCCATCCAAACAGCAGCTCTTGCCTCTCCATCTTGGTGGCACAAGTCTTCCTTGAAGAAGATGCCGAGCTCCTTCAGCTTCCAGTCTCATGGAGTTATTATTTGACCAAGTCTTGCCGCTTCTTTCCTTCCAAGGCAATGCACGGCCACGCCCACTGTGGTGCAATTTTAGCCAAAAGGGTGATAACTTCCTCGTCGTTCTTTTCTTTAAGGCCTCGGATTCTCACATTCCAGTGGTGTTTGTAACATTCCATTTCCAAAAGTCTTTCCTTCAGTTCCAGACTAGTCATTTCAGCTTTGCAATCCTTCCTATGGTCTGCATTCACCTCCGCAAGCATTAGCACCTGAGTGAGGTCAAAACTCAAATGGTCTCATTTGTTTGTGCTTTTGTTTTTGAGTAATTAGTGTCTTTTATAGGTCATCCAAAGTTCACGCATCCCCTGACATGCTCAGAATTGAACCAAAAAAGGCTAATTCGTTTGTGCTGTTTTGTGCAAAAAAAAATGAACGTTTGTGTGGCTTTCGTTTTTGAGTTATTACACATTAAAGTCATCCAAACTTTGTCCAGCCCCCAAAACCAAAAAAGTCTCCTTTTGTTTGTGCAGTTGAAATTAATGTTTGTGCTGTTTTAGTTTTTCATATACAGACCTTATCCAAATCTTAAGTTCTGCGGGAGTATTATGGCGTGGTTTGGCAGCTGCTCGCCGAAGCTTGTTTAACTTTTCTTCATTTGGGGACACACCACCTGGTTGCACGGCGTCTGCCTTGTAGCTTTTAGTTTGATGGTGTAGAACCGGAACCTTTTGGGCTTAGTGAGCCATGACAGTCACACATTTGCAAATGTATAACCACGAGAGCCATATCATCTTTTTTAACGCTGTTACGACCAAAAGTGTGCATTTTTAAGGGAGACCAACAATTTTGGAATATAATGGCGCTGAGAAGATTGCATATTTGGAATGTTGTACTTTAATGTCATCTACTTTATAAAAATATATATTTTTGTTTCCCATAATCTACCTTTTAAAAAGATAAAAAATCAACTTTATGCTTTACTTTTTTATTGGATGTTTTTTCTATTCATAGTTTGCCGCCTAAAAAGAAATGAAAACAAATGTTAGGGTGCGTATGACAAATGTAGAGCTTTTGGATATCAATAGCTTAGCCGCCTTTCCCGCATCACTTTCTTCCTTCCCCTAAAGCAGCTGTTCCAGTCCGACCAATGAACTGTATCATCCAAGACACGGGCCCATCTGCAGCCCGTTTGGACTTTGTGCAAGGTTTACATCAGCAATCCAGTGCTCTAGAGCTGCAAAGATGCCGCCATCTTGTCACAACTCAGAGTTGTTATTGCTGTTAATGAAGTTAGTTTTGGGGTCTTCCTGCTTTAGGAGACGTGCATGGGACACTTTGGTATTAACCTTGCTGCACATTTGGCATGCTGTGCGCAGAATCAGCACCCCCTCTCGCTGGCAAGAGAACTGCAGCGCTCTCCTGCTCCCTCTGCAGAACAAAGAACACAAGGCAGTTCTTTTAGCCACTATCAGCTCCGACATTTGTCTGCACTGGTAAAAGAACAGTATACAGGGCAGAGTTGGCTGGCAGCCCTTGCGTGTTTCTACAGTACAGCTTTACACTTTAAAAGCCTTTTACCTTCACACAAGATGTGGATCTTGACAATGACAAAAGTGTGGCTGCAAAATTGACACTTTGTTTTGCTACGCGTTCTCTGGAATTCCTTCTTGTTTTTGGTCCCGATAAAGCAAACGTTTGCCTCAAGAACTACTTGAATAGAAGAAATGCTGTAAGGAATAAAGCAGGGTGCGTGTTCGTCCCTAAATGTCAAAATGGGAATATATAATCTAATCTATGCAGCTCCTGGGATGGGAAGAGGACAACCCGAACAGTCCAGCTGGGATCGATTGAAAGCTTTGATAAAATGATATTGATAAAAACATATTGAAAAAATATGAAAGGTTTGATAGAGATATTGATACAATAAAATGATATTGATAAAATACCGTTATTTCCGATGAACGTTGGCCTCCGCCAAGGCTGCCCTTTGTCACCGATTCTGTTCATAATCTTTATGGACAGAATTTCTAGGCGCAGTCAAGGTGTTGAGGGAGTCCAGCTTGGTGACCTTAGGATCTCGTCTCTGCCATTTGCAGACGATGTGGTCCTGATGGCCTCATCAGGCTGTGACCTTCAGCGTTTACTGGAGCGGTTTGCAGCTGAGTGTGAAGCTTCTGGGATGAGACTCAGCACCTCCAAATCCGAGGCCATGGTTCTCAGTCGGAAACGGGTGGACTGTACCCTCCGGGTTGGGAGTGAGGTCTTGCCTCAGGTGGAGGAGTTCAAGTATCTCGGGTTCTTGTTCACGAGTGAGGGAAGGTTGGAGCGTGAGATCGACAGACGGATCGGTGCAGCATCTGCAGTAATGCGGTCGCTGTACCGGACCGTCGTGGTGAAGAGAGAGCTGAGCCGGAAGGCAAAGCTCTCTGTTTACCGATCGATCTACGTTCCCACCCTCACCTATGGTCATGAGTTATGGGTCATGACCGAAAGAATGAGATCGCGGATACAAGCGGCGGAAATGAGTTTCCTTCGTAGGGTGGCTGGACTCACCCTAAGAGATAGGGTGAGGAGCTCGGCCATCCGGGAGGAGCTCAGAGTAGAGCCGCTGCTCCTTCACATCGAGAGGAGCCAATTGAGGTGGCTCGGACATCTAGTCCGGATGCCTCCCTGGTGAGGTGTTTGGGGCATGCCCAGCCGGGAGAAGGTCCCCGGGAAGACCTAGGACACGCTGGAGGGACTATGTCTCACAGCTGGCCTGGGAACGCTTTGGAGTCCTCCCGGTGGAGCTGGAAGAGGTCGCTGGGGACCGGGAAGTTTGGACTTCCCTACTGAAACTGCTGCCTCCGCGACCCGGACCCGGATAAGCGGAAGAAAATGGATGGATGGATAAAAGTGTGCCGTGCAGTAGAATTACAAACAAATGGCAGGAAGTTACTGACGTCCCGGCAGGTTCAAATTTGATGTAACGGCTCTGCTCCCTTTGGAGCTTATTTAGCAGCCTCACTCAATAAAAAGCAACAGTGAGTCAGTCCCGCCCAGGTTTTTTGTTCACTTACGTTTCCATACACTGTGTTACATGCTAAATTGTACACAAACAAGCAAAAGTTTGGCCAAAATGTGAATCCCACCAAATCTGGTTTGATATTTTTATATGTAAACGTTTCATGATTTATTATTAAGGCGGGCGCTTGAGCTTTCTGAAAAGCATAAGAGCTCCTCACAAGGTGCAGATGGATATAGTACTTGATATATCGAGGACGCCAACAAAATACTGACGTCCCTTACACGAGCGCATGATCCAAGAGAAGCGACATTTTCTGCTGACTTTTATTTTGGTGAAATAGTCTTCTTATAAACATAGAAACAGCATGGAAGCACGACTATTGGCAACAACTGTACAAAAAAACCCCCAATGTTTCATTTGTTTGTTCGTGTGCAACAACTGAGCAGAAACACGGAGGCTGATGGGAGGACAGCTGAAACAACTAAAAAGGCAGAAAGGCTACTACATCCAAACACGTGGTACTCTTTACGTAATACTGAGGCCCTGAGACTTCCAAAAACGCTCAAAGATTGGAACAACCATGATCTTCTTACTTTCCAGACCGTACAAGTAGAAAACACATTTGTGTGCACTGCAGCACCAATCAAATCCACCAAAGTGAGATTTTAAACGTAGTCGTCCTCAACTGGTTCTCCTGGGGTATCACAGTGGTGGAGGAAGAGGACCACGACTCTCTGAAACACTCCCCTTCTGCTCTGTCGCCGCTCGGAAATCTCCTCCCCGATGGTCTCCATGCAGATGTCTGCTGACAGCTGTCCTTTGCGCCGCGGGGCGTAAATGGTGGCTAGCAAAACAAAGCGCTGCTATGAGCAGGTCCTGGTCACACACAAGTACTGGGTAACTCCCCATTAGAAAATACTTCTTGTCAAACCAGTTCATGCGGCCCCCAGGGGGCCTGCTGGCGCCCAAATCCAATTGCAAATATCCCAAGTGGGAATTCTGGTTCCCACATCAAGTACTTGGAAATAGGGAGTTACTTGTCAACACAACATGACACTCACTGCTCTCGTCGTCCTCAAAGTCGTAGCGGGCGTAGCTGTTGGGGGCAGCTGCCCTCAGCGTTCTGAGCCAGGGGAAGTCGGTTATCATGCTGTAGGGGGCGCCATCCAGCAGTCCTGAGGGTGACCGCACATCACATTAACCCGACCGGCCCATTCGTATGTGGACATAAACTACCTCTTCCCTGCACATGAGATGAATTTGCACTTAGTATTGAATGGGTACCAGTGATTCCAGCAAGAATTTGACCAGTATCAGATCAGAACACAGAAATGCGTGCGATGTCGTGCTCCTGTGCATGCACATCACATGACCAGTGGCATTTGTTCGGTAATGTCAACCCCCACGTCAAAATCTCCAAAATGGGAATCCTACCCTGCAGTGTGAAAGTAGCCTGCGTGCTGGCTCGGAGGCGTTCAGGCACCCTCGTAATTGTCAGTGTTACAATCTTTCATTCACACACACACATACCCATTTTTGATTTATACTGGTATTTACCGCCCAATAAAACCAGGCTTCAGCGCGGCTTGGATGGACTTTTCTACTTCACACTGTGTTTTATCGCGCCTGCTGAACTTTGCCCTGTAACTTGGTAATGAATCAATAAGCAGATTTAAAGCATGGCTTTGAAATTCATCAAGTACAAGGGAAGAATTCCAACATGGAGTTTGGTTTGGTTGAATTGGTTTGGAACTTGCATACATTGTACAAACTCCTGCATGTGCGAGAAGGACATACATGCATACTGTGTATAAACACGCATACATACATATCTAGTGTGAGGGAGCAAAAACACAAATTAAAAGTTAAAAGTTAGAATGGCTGACTAGATCTTCCTTAATCCCCAGCATTGCAGTTTTTGGAGTAATGTGTGCAGAGGCTGACACCGTTAGAAAAGTCCCTTCCTCATTCTCTTGTCCAAAATCCTGGGTTCCCCGTGTGGGCTACATGACTAAAAACGGAAAACAACTAGCGCCCACAATTACCAGTGCACCTGAACGGAGCAGAAATGAGACCGAGCATGACGGCGTTCATTGTTCCGTGTGCATCATATGAGCAAACAAGTAAGTTCCATCAATATGTTATGCATTAATTTCATTCATAATGCTGTTATGAGGCCATGCATCGGGGCAGGAGTAGAAATTGCCCAGTGAGTGATGGCTGCATGGTTTCCCCTACAATTATTATGCATCTGCCATCTTGACTGGACTAAAACAGGGATTCTCTAATTCAAGTCATTCAAACCACAAATGCAGACGGAATGAGAGATACTGTATTTAGGAAGATTACTTCTATGTCTCATGTCAAACTTTATGAAAAGGTGATCATGTTTGACCTGGATTTACATTACAATTCATTCATCCAATCATTTTATGTGTTTTAAAAACACATAAAATGTGTTTTTAAGTGTGCAGGAGTAGGGGTACGATGTCTGAAGGGGTACGTGGCTGTAAAAGGTTGGGGAGACACTGGTTAGGGTGTAATCTCATGTCGAGAAGGCTGTGCACTGTTCCCTCTCGACATCGCGGTTCACCTTTTGCAGATTCTTCTTACAGGTATGAACGTGCATTGTGTTCTGCCTCCTGATTGGCTTAGGCTCATTTGTATCTGCATCCTGATTGGCTACGGGACCATAGTCAATCTCCTCCGCGCCTTCCTGTGCAGTCCAAAATGCGTTGGATTTGCCAAACGTACATAAATGTTCCATCACTAGCAGAAGTGTTGTCCGTTTTATCCCAGACAACCGCCACAGTATCGACAAAACCTTCTCCACCATTAAAGGAGGACGCTAACCATCGCACAAAAAGTTGGACTTCTGGACATGCAGAAGTTAAGTAGAAGTCATGCAGCGGTAGGGCGCCAGTGCGCGTGGTGTTTGGTGTTGGAACATTGTTGGTTGTCATGGTTACTGCTCAGCTGTGGATTCTGCCGCCGCATAGCGATAAAGACTTTTTCTTGGCTTCTCTCTCCGCATCCCGGGGGGGAGCCCCACCCCGCAAGCCAAAACCTGACTGATGCACTAGACTTAAAGAGCGTTTAGAGAAGAGATAAAGCCTGTGTGAGAAAAGTCTGTTTCGAAGATGTCCTGTTGTCACTTATTGCGGGCTTTTGGGAACCTGTACCCCACGAGAAACACTGCAATGTTCAAAAGCGCGTCTAGAAAGTGCACACTGGGTTTCTCCAAACATCTTCAAAAAGAAAACAGTTTATAAAGAAGGAATCCTGTGTGTGCACCATTTCTACCAATGTAAAGTGACAAAGTGTGTCTGTTTACCCTCCAGCGTGTAAATGTCCCGGCCCCAGGGGTATTTAGGATGCTTCTTGATGTCTTCTTCAGTCCTGCTGGACTCCGGGAAGAACTCATACTTAATCAACTCCCTGCAAGACAGATGCACAAACACTGAAAGAATGCCCGCCTCAAATGGGACATGGCTGGATCCCAACCCCAGTGAAGTGTTTTGGAATAAGCAGCTTGTTTGTCACACGGCTGTACAAATGTGGAGATGCGATTCACAGAAGCAACAACCCTTGCAGACAGCTGCGAGAACAACCACAACTCGGCACCACAAAGTGAAACTTGGTCAACGTCTCCACTGTGATTTGGGTCAACACACCAGCAAAAGAATCCCAACCCGGCAAATACACGATGCTAAATGCCCTTACCACATTTTCTCTTCACTTTCTATGCTTTATGCTAAACACTCTTGAACCACGACAGGATTGCTGATGACATTTATAGCCATATTAACACTCCATTTTTTATACTTGTTTCCTGAAAATATTTGTGGTTATTTAGTGTGACTTCAGCTGTAGCCTCACCCGACTAAACTGCATTTCTTTTTTATGCATGTACAAACACATCATTTATTTCAAATTCATGTTACACTTTCATATTGTTTCTTGTATAATATTTCAAGAACACATTTTAGAGCTACAATTGGAATACCATGCAACCGTGACAATCTCATACCTCATCACCAATACCACAAAGCTGACATATTGAAATATATTCCACTACTAGGATTGATTGAAATGCAATGCAGTGGGTTTTGCAGGAGCTTAAGCAACCAAAAGCTGAAGGATCAAATACCTAATGTGATGAGTACATGGTCCATGGACACCCCTGCTGCAAAGATTTGTCTTTGTGAATGCAGTGTCTACTGTTCAGGGCCGTGCAGCTACTGGCTGTCTGCTCAAGTTGACACTAAAGCTAACAGGGTGGACGCAGCTAAGCTCAGGAGGACATGGACTTCAGAACTGGAGTGTGTTGGCCAGGAACAAAACGAAACGGCAAATAGCTGGTGGAGCCAGAGAGATGCGAGTCTGCTTGTGGATTACAGTTGAGGCACACCCTGGTCAGGGTGGAATCATTGCCACTCTGAAACAGTACTTACTGGCTGATGTTGGCGATGGTGTCCATCCAGCTACGAATGCGCACCTTGTTGCGTATATTTGGAGGGTTGCTGAATTCATGCACTATAGCGATGTGGTAAGGATAGGGACCCTGGAAGAGCTGACGTTCCAATGCTACAGAGTCGATCTAAAAGACAAGAGTGAGGGTATAACATTAGCAACATTACATCACAACCCCTTATCAAGCCAAAGAACATATCTTATAATAAAAATACATACTCCCAATCACTGTACCCTAAAACCATCATTTCATCTTCTCCAGTGTCACACTAATGGTAAACTACATCTGTACCACATAGACGTGGCACCGGTTAGACGCCAGTGTTGGCAGCACACTGGGCGGAGCACAAGAGCAGTGACCGTGCTGGAGGAATCAGGGTTCAAACCGCCAATCCTCCGCTTTCCGGACAACCTGCTCTACCTGAGGAATTGCTGCCCATAAGAAGAACCTGAAATGATGATTCGGTCGGTTGTGTGCCGTCTGCCATCCAGCATTTCATTGCTTTGCCTTTCAAGTGGCCGTGTCCCAAGGATATTGGCCGCTGGGGCAACCATCATGGAGGATAAGGATGAATGCTAGAGAGGCCATGGATCCTTCCAGAATGGCATGGGACAAAAATAATTGCAGATGGTAGAAAGGCCAGCCACGGGGATAAAAGTAAGGGGCTTCTGTTTCATTTCTTTTTATTCACCTACAGTTGAAACCAGAAGTTTTTAAAACACTGCATAAAAGCAGACATGAATTTTATTCCCGCTGTTCAACATGAAATCAGAACAAACCTTTCCGGTTTTCGGCCAATCACAATTATTTCTAGTTGCTGAATGCCACAATAAAGAGAAAGGGCATTTTAGACAAACTTCTGCCAAAGACAAAAGTTTACAAACACTACGCCTGCTATGCCTTTGAACAATTTGGGCAAGCCCAGATGATGAGGTCATGTCTTTGGAAGCTCCTGATTCATGGTTAACAGACAGCATTTGATGTCTTCTAGGGCCCATTTGAAGCACACTGCTTTGTTTGTGAAACATCAGAGGAAAACAAAAGAAATCAGTCAAGGTATCAGAAAGACAATTGTGGATTTGCACAAGTCTGCCTCATTCTTGGGTGCAATTTCCAGATGCTTGCAGGTGCCACCTTCATCTGTTCAATCATACGCATCATGGGAACATCCAGCCTTTGTATCGCTCTGGAAGGAGACGGGTTGTGTCTGCACGTATTTTGGTCCAAAAAGGAGCAAAGCAAAAGACCTTGTGAAGATGTGTCTGAAGATGGTAATAGTGTGTCATTATCCACAGTGAAAGGAGTACTGTACGGACACCGGCTGAAAAGCTACCAGTACTCCCATTACTCCACAATATACATGAAAGAGCCAAATTAAAGTTTGCAAATGCACACAAGGAGGAAGACAATGACATTTGGGGGCACGTCCCATTGGTCTGATGAAACTAAAATGGAACTTTTTGGCCACGATGACCTTCGTTATTGTGGCTGAATGGGTAGCATGCTGGCCTCGCAGTCAAGAGATCAGGATTAGAATCTCCCTTGGGCATCTCTGTGTGGAGTGTGCATGTTCTCACCGTGCATGTGTGGGTTTTTCAGTTTACTCAAGCATATCCGCGACCCTAATGAGGATAAGCAGTATAGAAAATGGATGGATGTTTGGAAGAAGAAGGGGGAAGCCTGCAGGCCTCAGAACATCGTCCCAACTGTAAACCATGGGGGTGGCAGCATCATGTTGGGGGGTGTTTTGCTGCCGGAGGGATTGGTGCACTTCAAAAAATAGATGGCATCACGAGGAAAGAACAATATGTGGAAATATTGAAGAAAAATGTGAAAACATCAGCCAGGAAGTTGAAGCTTGGGCGCAAACGGGTCTTCCAAATGGACAATGACCCAAAGCTTACTGCCAAATTGGTTACAAAGTGGCTTAAGGATAACAAAGTTAATGTTTTGGAGTGGCCATTGCAGAGCCCGGATTGAAATCCTATTGAACATTTATCGGCAGAGCTGAAAAGGTGACCTACAAACGTGGCTCAGTTGCACCAGTTCTGTCAAGAGGAATGGGCCAAAATTCCTACAAACTATTGTGAGAAGCTTGTGGAAGGATATCCAAAAAAAGTCACTAAATAACAAAATGTATGTCAACTTTTGACTTTGAAAAATGGAAGAAAAATGCAAGTAAAGTTGTTCCTGTAAACTTCTGGTTTCAACTGTAGGTAGAAGATCTGACTTAGGCTAAACTGGTGTTACATCATTGTCTAGCAATGGAAGTCATTCGTAACATACATCTTTTTGGAATAAATGGGTGGAACGGGTAATTTCCCGTGGAACACCTGATGCTATTTATAATGTACCTCTTCAAATAATAGTATAACTTATTCTACAACATAACGTGTATAGCTACCAACAGTAATGGCCCAGGCCCAGTAATCAGGGATCAAGAGATTTCAAGAGCTCTACAGAGACAACACACCAACCTGGTGCATGGGACGCATGTAGATGATGCGGTTGCGCTCTGGAGGGATCCTCAGAATCTGATCCAGGACCTGCTCCATGTTCAACTTCTTACACTGTGCATAGTCGAACCTGTTCACAATAGGCGCACTTTCCACTCGCAGCTGTTTCAACACCCGGCATCTAGTAGCTTTCCCAACATAGAGAAGGAAATGACATTCACTCACTTTGGGAATAAACATGAACAAAACGACCCAATGATCAACTGGGCTGGTGAAGAGCCATTAGAGCAGGGGTCTCGAACATGCGAGACCATGTTTTGTGGCCCCCATCTTTGTATGAAAAAATAATGTTAATGCAGCCTTCCCGAGGAAGTGAAGAAAAGTATTTATTTATGGGAAGGGTCAATTGTTTATCCCAGCTGCGGAATTGCGGGATGTCAATACTCAACATGACCGCCGAATCAGACATTTGTAAGACAATCCTGCAAAGGACACTGGGAAGCAGGAAGTGCTCACAGCAACGCTACATTATGAATGGCAGTGTTGTGAGTGGGGCTGACGAACCAACCAATCACGATGGGGTATAACGCTCTCAGGGGCGTGACATCGACTGGGCTTGCAGAAAGAGAAAAGTTTTTCAATGAGGAAAAGTTAACGCAGCGTTGCCATGGAGGTTTTTCTTCTGTGCCTGGCTAGGTAAGCTCGCTGTTTAAAAGAGTTTTAAGTTGCTGCCCAGCCTGACATTACACGACACGTATACGTTGTCTCTCTCCGAATAAATCAAAGCCATGCGTGCCCGGTGAGATAAAGGAAGCGCGGGGAACTCTGTGTGGTTTGCAGTCCAGTCAGATCTGTGTGGGGGTGGCTTTTGGGATGGGGGGGGCTTTTTGGTGTTTCGTGTTGGGGCTCCCATCCGCTCCCATGTTAAATGGAAAAGCCGCTTGGCATGACTGTTGATTGGGTTTACGCATACGGCACCTTCAGTCTGGTTGTGGTCTGGTCTGGGTCACAGTGTGAATCGAATTGATGGATTCCTAGCTTTTTTTTCTAAATCTCACAGCGCAGCCTACGCGAGGTGTGTGGGGGTGGAATTGATGTCAGGGACATGTAAAGGGCTACACCGTTCGCCGTGCATCGGCTAAACACGGCGTAACGTGCCAATGCTAGTAATAATGACTATAACTAATACACCAAAAGGAAGAAACCGTGGTATCTTCGTAAAAGCATTTTTTTATAGAACAGGAGCACGCTAATTTGATCTGTCGCTCAAGCCATAACATATGCAAAGATGAGTGACTCATGTTTCAGCTTGAGTCAAAGTCTTGCAAAAAAAGTGAAATGAAACAGGTCAGTACATTACCATGAATGAACATCATCTTCGGGCAGTCTTTAAGGATCAGGTCTGTGATTCCACAGTTGGTCAGAGTGATGCCCACCAGATTCTTGCTCTTCAGGGACAAAACCTGGGATAGGTGGAATATTACACATTCTAATACCTGTAAATGGGGCTGCTCTTGGTTACGTTGTACGCTGTTTTCATGCAGACAGAAGGCAGAAAGTACCCCCCCGCCAAAAAAAGAATCGTACATCCAGTTGAGACTCGGTACGTTTCATTGATCAAATGATAAGGCAGAAAACATGTCAAAGTGCTGGATGGTACCTGTTCATGGTCGTCTTCTGTAACCGGGTCTGAAGTACTGGTTGACTTGTCAGCCATTCTTTTCCTCCTTGACGTCGCACGTGGCCTGGCTCTTGGAAGATCTACCCATAGACAGAAGTGTTAAAATTCATCTAAACCAAAATGGGTTCTGTGGCTTTTATTCATGAAAATATTTTTTACATTCCTGGCTACACCTGCACACCATTAAGAGGACATGTCATTGGCTCAGCAAAGACGGCGTACAGCTTTGACAGGAACACTAATGTGCAGCAGTAAAACGACAAAACTGTAATGACAGGCTGGCATGCGTGGTATACAGATATCCTTAGAATGACTGCAGAAAAGCTCACTGACTTAATCAGCTGCTACGTCCCGCCGGTCATTTCCCCCGATATCAGCTGCTACGTGCCGCCGGTCATTTCCCCCGATATCAGCTGCTACGTCCCGCCGGTCATTTCCCCCGATATCAGCTGCTACGTCCCGCCGGTCA
>QODF01000050.1:1129438-1229803 GCA_024372805.1 Oostethus manadensis | reverse complement strand
ATATCAGCTGCTACGTGCCGCCAGTCATTTCCCCTGATATCAGCTGCTACGTGCCGCCAGTCATTTCCCCTGATATCAGCTGCTACGTGCCGCCAGTCATTTCCCCTGATATCAGCTGCTACGTGCCGCCAGTCATTTCCCCTGATATCAGCTGCTACGTGCCGCCAGTCATTTCCCCTGATATCAGCTGCTACGTGCCGCCAGTCATTTCCCCTGATATCAGCTGCTACGTGCCGCCAGTCATTTCCCCTGATATCAGCTGCTACGTGCCGCCAGTCATTTCCCCTGATATCAGCTGCTACGTGCCGCCAGTCATTTCCCCTGATATCAGCTGCTACGTGCCGCCAGTCATTTCCCCTGATATCAGCTGCTACGTGCCGCCAGTCATTTCCCCTGATATCAGCTGCTACGTGCCGCCAGTCATTTCCCCTGATATCAGCTGCTACGTGCCGCCAGTCATTTCCCCTGATATCAGCTGCTACGTGCCGCCAGTCATTTCCCCTGATATCAGCTGCTACGTGCCGCCAGTCATTTCCCCTGATATCAGCTGCTACGTGCCGCCAGTCATTTCCCCTGATATCAGCTGCTACGTGCCGCCAGTCATTTCCCCTGATATCAGCTGCCAAATTGTCACCCAATTGTGTGCAGTCGTTCAGAAGTAGAAGTATTACATTAGTTAGAATGGATGCTTTTCCCTATCATTTCTATCATCAATGAACATTACCTGTCTCAGGTACCAGACACACAGTGGACATGCGAGTGCAAGACCGAGTCAAAGGGCGTCTAGGTATGGAGTTCTCATTTCTGTCCAGACCTCGCTTAGAACTTGATCGATGAGCAACGGGGAGCAGTCGTCTGTTCCCCTGGATGGCCAGTTGGCGTGAAGTCTGATTTGAAGCAGAACCAGCGGGTTCCAGATGTTCTGCATCAGCAGTGCTGGAGGTCTGCCTTACCCCAGCTTCCCGTGTGCCGCTGTTGAAAGAGTGGCTTTCTGCACTCTCAGTAGTTCTACCACTTTCTGCAGCTCTGTCCATGGATGTGGTTTCTCTGTGGGTGTTCCTGTGACCCACTCCCTCATGTCCAGGTCCAACCCCACCCATACATTCAGTTGCCGGTCTATCTGCTGCCCCGCAGACACCAGAACCTCGCCCTGTGCCGGCTCTTGGCGAGGCTTCCCCTCTCTCTGTGTTGACTCCTTTACTACTAGTTCTACAACTGATATCCGACGCAGCCTTCATGTCTGCCTTGATCAGTTCACTGGTCACTTGACAGCTCTTTTCACAGCTGCCCTTTGATGCAGGAGGCTTCCCATCCCCATTCACTGAGACCGTGGCTGATGCAGGCATGGTGTTGCTCCTCCGCAGGGGAGTCTTCCCTTTACCTGGAAACACATCTACAGATATATTCAATGTATACACACACACCAAATGGGGGAAATCAATAGTTCATCACCTTTTTACTCCTTTACAAAAGACATGAAGATATCATAATTTCATGGTATGCTTCATTTTAACAGGGTAACGAACAGCATCTTCAAGAAAAAAGGCCACACCATTCTCCAGGTTTCAAAAGAAAAGTACACTTTTCTATTTTGCCCATCAGAGAGAAAAACACGAGGGAGCTAAAGTCACGGGACACACCTATTTAAAGTATAAAGCGCTCTAAAAACCCTTGCAACAAGGTTTTATGTACAGTAAATGCTGTGACCATGCAGGAACAGTTTGACGCATTACAACACACAATACAAATTCCTTCAACAACAGTACAGTGTTTAGTGCGTGTCTGTTTGCTATTACTAACTAAATTATTACCGCTGACTACTTCGGGACCCACAATATGGAGAATGAGCCACAGGTTTGACAGAAAAACGGTCCGGTTGTTGCTGCGGCTACATTAGTTAAGAATTTGGCCTCTTAAAACTGCACTCAGGCCGCACAGTGGTTGATTGGGTAGCATGTTGGCCTCACTGTCAGGAGATCACCTTTCTCCCAATCATGCTTAGTAGTCTAGTAATGATTGCACCAATAATGCTCTTTCTTAGCAAGCTGATTTAGGGTTAGGAGTACTGTGAAAAGGGACCGGACTAATGTGAGTGCACATGGGTACATAACCAGCGTTTTAGACTGCTTTGTACATTTTGTCCTTCGCCGTTACCTAAACAGCTTAGAACTCTTCATATCAGGGTGTAAATGTACAAAATCAGCAACACTTATTTTCCCCACCCACCTCAGCATTATTCATCCCAATTTGCTATTGCATTTTAAAAATGTCCTGCTAATTTGATCATCATCTGGACATATGTGCAGTGTCGATCAGCACGACTACTTCCTGAGCACAACAAATTATAACCATGGATTATTTGCTGCACAATGTCTTGTTTGCTTTTGTTAATTTGGGTGTAGTTTTCATTTGTTGCTGCAAATGAAGCTCATTTCATGTGAGGTTGCAATTTATCAGTGGACTCCCAAAACCTTGCTTTGACTTTTTCAATATTAGCCATTAATATACTGGAGTAGCATGCACTTGCTGTGGCAAGACAACACATGGAGAATTCGATAAATAAATTGTTAGTGTATTTCCATAACGTCTCCCAGAAATCCCTCATAGCAACAAATAACATGCAGCCATGTACACACCTTCTGTGGAAGGAATAGGTTGCTGTGAACAGGAAGCTGGAGTTAGTCTTGAAGTAAGGCCTTCCTCCTCCTCACTGTCCGAATCAGAGAGGACCAGTGGGGGCTTCGGAATGGCAACACCAGGCGGTCTAAACTGCTGGACCAAACCACTGGGACCTAGGGAAAGACACGAACACCACACATTTGCTAATGGAATTGAACAGTTCATTAAATGGTTCAATGGTAGTGGTGGCACAAGACACTCAGTCCACAGAAAGAAATGATACACAAGACTGGGTCTACGGGAACAAGACGAGCCGAGATTTTAACATTGCTTCTAACAAAAGTACAATAATAAAATATAATAATTTCTGTAGTTTTTTTTATAATATCAGTTTTTTTTTTTTATTTATTTTTTTTATTGCTACATGGCAAACAAGATACCAGTAGGTGCAGTAGATTCTCAGAAAACAAACAGCCACCATTCATGAAATGCATGCTCTTAAGGCTGTGCAACTGGGCAGTTAGTTGAAAGGGGCGTGTTCTAACAAATAGCAGTGTGGCATTCAATCAGTGATCAATGTAGAGAAAAAAGAGGTGACCTTATTTAAGGATGAAAGCAGCACTTGTTTGCATTTCTCTTTCAATGCCTGAGGAAAATGGGTCGTTCAAGACAGTGTTCAGAACAACAGCGTATTTTGATTAAAAAGTTGATTGGGGAGGGGAAATGATGTCCAATGCCTTAAAACAGAGAGCAAACCAGGAACACGTGGCAGAAAGCAGAAGACAACTATCAAAACGGATGGAAGAATAACCAGAATGGCCGAGAGGATGATCAAAGTCAGTCTGGAGTTACCGCTAAGTACTGTGACAGAAGGTATCTGTGTGAAGCTAATCTATTGACAAGAATCCCCCGCAAAGTTCCTCTGTTAAAAAAAACGGCATGTACAGAAGAGGTTACAATTTGCCAAAGAACACATCAACTGGCCTGAAGAGAAATGGAGACTGAGCTGCTCTTTGTGGGTCCAAGGGCCACAGACAGTTTGTGAGACGACCCCCCAAACTCTGAATTCCAGCCACAGTACACAGTGAAGCATCATGATATGGGCATGTTTCTCTTACTATTTATCCCATAGCAGGGATCATGGATCAGTTTGCATACTATTTATCCCATAGCAGGGATCATGGATCAGTTTGCATACTATTTATCCCATAGCACGGATCATGGATCAGTTTGCATATGTCCAAACACTTGAAGAGGACATGCCCTTAGAAAGGCTGTTTCACCAAGACAAACACCCCAAACACACTAGTAAACCAGCAACATCTTCTTCTGTTCTTATGTTCTGGAGGGGCCAGCCCAATATCCGGACCTTCATCCAATGGAGAACTTGTGGGGTGACATGAAAAATGCTGTTTGTGAAGCAAAACCAAGACATGTTGAGGAATTGTGGGATGTTGTTAAAGAATTTAGCAACAGCTGAAAGGTCCATGCACACAGCACTTATACAAAACTAAATATTACTTTGGTCATTCACAGGATTGCCAAAGAAAATAGTTCTGTGTTGTAAAGTCACCGACAGAACTGGTATTTTTTTTTTTTAACACCCCTCTTTCAGTCTTCTTTAATTGGCCAATTACACAGCGTGTATATCCTGAATGCTGGGTCTTGTTGTCTGAGAATCTACTGCTAACTTGTTTGCCATGTAGCGATACAAATATACTAATAACTGTGATTGATACTGTATTGCAATCTACTAGTAAAGTATACTAGAGTGTGTAGCCCTGCCTCCACCCAATCAGAGACTGCATGACTGACAAAAGGGCTCACTCTTTTCATTTCCATTGTTCTATGGGGAAAATATCGCAGTACAAAAAACCCGTCATGTTTTAATCTTGTGACACGAGATCTTGTCCCACCCCAATAAATAGCAAAGAAAGTAATAACATGAACAATAGCAGCACACATGAAATACAAATCAATGCTTTTATGTAAACTGCATATTTCTTGTGCCAGAAAAATGTCCCACCTGCTTGCTCTTCGTCATCCTCAGGAGGTTGTGGTGAAGAATTAGAATGACTGGGCCCTGTAACATCATCAGCTTCCACCCGTTCGGATCCTTTTACATCCACTCCAACGTTCTCCTCTTCCTCCTCTACACCATTAACCTCTGCTGGTGCTGTGAGAAAAAACACTTAATCAAGTTTTCAATTCTCCCTTTCAGTGGAACCTCTGAAGAACTTAACACCAGTATGGATGAGTCCAGTGCAGTCTTTCATTATTCTAATTGCCTGTGCAAATGATGGCAACAATCTATAACAGAAAGTTTGTTTTCCGTGTGTGTGTTCGGTGGCTTGAGTGTACACCCATTCCCAAAACAGCTCCTGCTTGCACCTACATGACAACCAACTATGCTGAAATGTACAGTGGTACGGAAAGTATTCAGATCCCTCTACATTGTTCACCCTGTGTGTCATTGCAGCCATTGTAGCAAGGCACAGATCTGGCCAAGGTTACAAAAGAAGTTCTGCAGCACTCAAGGTTCCTAAGAGCACAGTGGCCTACATAATCCTCAAAAGGAAGAAGTTTGGGACGACCAGAACTCACCCTAGACCTGGCCTTCCAGCCAAACTGAGCAATCGTGGTAGAAGAACATTGGGGAGAGAGGTAAAAAAAAATCACTGTGGCTGACCTCCAGAGATGCAGTAGCGAGATGGGAGAAAGTTCCACAAAGTCAACTATCACTGTAGTCCTCCACCAGTCGGGGCTTTATGAGGCCCAACGGAAGCCTCTCTCAGTGCAGGAACATGAAAGTCCGCACAGAGTTTGCCAAAAAGCAGTGACTTTGGAACAACTCTGACCGTTCTTGACTGGCCCAGCCAGAGCCCTGAGCTAAACCCAAGTGAGCATCTCCGGGGAGACCTGAACATGGCTGTCCACCAAGGTTCAACATCCAACCTGACAGAAGGAAGAATGGCAGAGGATCCAAAGAAAAACCTTTTGCATCATTCCCAAGAAGACCCATGGCTGTGCTAGCTCAAAAGGGTGCTTCTACTCAATACTGAGCACAGGGTCTGAATTCTTATGACCATGTGAAATTCCTTGTTTTTCCTTTTTAATTCTTTTGCTAAAATATCTACATTTCGGTTTTCTTCTGTCAGGATTGTCTGCTGAGTGCACATGAATGAGAACTCAAATGAAAGGGATTGATTTGGGCAAATGGCTGCACTGACACACGGAGGGAAACGTTTACAAGGTGTCTGAATGTGTTTACATTGTGCCCACTGTAGCTTCAAACGTGTACACAAGTCTATAGAATTTGTTTTGTGGCGCTAAAAGTGTAATTATTGCAATGATGGGGAGGTGACTGTGTACACATGTACAAAGGATCAGTAGTGATGAAGATGGAGCTTGCCATTGTGCTGCTGCTGTCTTTGGTTGTTAACAGGTGGAGGAGGAGGTGGCTGATTAGCTTCATTATTGTTGTGGTGGTGGTGATGGTGGTGGTTGTTGTTGTTGTTGTTGTTGTCGTCATTGGTGGCGTTCTGGTTGCTGACCAGTGCGGAAGACACACCAATACCAGTTCCTGCACTCAGCCCCACTCTGGCACAGCCCTTGCACAAAAACAAATGAAGTGTTATTTTTCCAATGTCCTTACTCATTCCACCCATCATGCATGGCATTTGAAAACACAAGCAATTTTAATTATCTGCAGGGTGTACTCCGCCTCCTGCCTGAAGTCAGCTGGGATAGGCTCCAGCATACCCGCCAGTATTACGCAGAGAGATCTAAAAGGCAAATGTTTCTAATCATTGTAAGCCTGGATGAAAGAGGAGAAATCTCGGTAATTGTGGCACTCGCTTGCTATTACATATATTCACCAGAAGAGTGTGCTACTCTCAAACCACACTGACATTTGCTCTTCAATTGGGCTAATTTAAGAAAGTTTGACTGAGAAAGACCGAGATAAAATATTTTTTGAATAAATTCATTACCAACTTGAAATGAACAAACCAATAATCATTTGTGTGATCTAAACTTAATGAAGGTGTTTTTACTCACGTCTGTTTTCTCTGCGATGGAGGTTATGCTTTTTTCCTACAGCATTTTACAACATTGTATGCAAATGACATGCACATACAGTAGAGAACGTTCCACAGCAACGTTTGCTGGTGTTTATCACTATATCGACATGTTTAGTTCGGCCAGGGTGTTCTGGCCCGCACTGCAGCATGATAGGTGCAGTAAATGCGCCTCAAAGCTGGTAGCCACTCGACTTCATGCCACCCGGATGAAGATGAACATGCAACACCACCGTGCAGACACATTCACGGGGTACCCTGGTGAAGGTAGTTTGAGTTGGACGCTGGATACTCGGCTCGCAGCTACAGCGGTTGACTTCCCTCTGTGTGCCTCTGTCATGCCGCTGGTTGTAATGTTCTAAATCACACCGCAAATAGAGCTGTAACAATGTTAAATGATCAGTCCTACCCCAAAAGCCTTGTAATGGCGGCGGAATAATTCCACGTCAGGATGGCTGTAATTCCATCCATCCATCTTCTATACTGCTTTTCCTCATCAGGGTCGCGGGTATGCTGGAGCCTATCCCAGCTGATTTAGGGCAGTAGGCGGGGTGCACCCTGGACTGGTCACCAGTCAATCGCAGGGCACATATAGACAAACATTCACACTCACATTCATACCGATGGACAATTTAGAGCAGCCAATAAAGCTAACATGCATGTTTTTGGAATGTGGGAGGAAAGCGGAGTACCCGGAGAAAACCCACACACACACGGGGAGAACATGCAAACTCCACACATAGATGCCCGACGGAGATTCCAATCCTGAACCTCCTGACTGTGAGGCCAACATGCTACCCATGGAATTTCCATCACTGTTGCTGCGACAACGAGTTTGTCATGGCTGCCGCCTTGACCTATAATGGAATTTTTTCGAATTTACCATTTGCTTTCAAAAAAGTTGAGAAATCATGTTAGTGACCTTTTAAAGTCCCTGTCGCCATGGGAACGTTCCATAGTTTGTTGACGGCAGCCCTAACCCCTGCTCGTTCCAAGTCCATAATCTCCTAAACTTTGCATCATCTCTTGTATTTTGAATTATCTTGGAGATGAATGAAGTAGCTATCTCATGGTTGCTGAAATGGCTTGCTAAATTCAGCAGTGTTGCTTGTTGCAATTTTGCGTCTCTGGCGCTTAAAAGGCTAAGAGCTACATGTTGGATCGCCTGTGATAGCATCACTACTGTATATTAAAGCTGGACAGAGCGCGTCTCTAAGATACACATCCAAGACAAGCATGTCCCGTCATGTCTGGTATAAAACGCAAGCAGTGCATAAACAAGCTACATGAATCTCTATGGCATATATATATATGCATTGATACAATTGTTTCCCTAACATTGTTTGTTTTACTTTAGCTTTTCTATTGTCTTAGCGCTGCATGGAGCAGAAACCCTGTTATTGCGAAGACAAATGGCACCAATGTGAGTCAAAATCATCTGAATGAACAAACTGTTTACCTTTGGTGGTTCTCGAAACATCTGGTCCAGGCATATGAACTCTAAACTGGGTAGTGCTTCTATGAACTGGGAGAAGGACTCCAGTTTGATAGCATGACAGCGAACCAGGGTCAGATCAACCAGTCTGTTCCATCTGGAGTGATCTGAGAACACAAACTGATGTACTCACACAAAGTAATGGATGTGAGTTAGGGAAGGTATAGTACAACTTTGCTCTACCCTGCATGTTACAATCCACCTTACAGACCAGTGGTTTTGCGGGATTTTTTGCACCTAATCTGCTTGCTTTGAGCATCACATGTTATAGTGGCCCCCACATCCTTCCCTATACTATGTCAATATTTTTTTTTTTTTTAGATGATTATTTATTGGGACATTTACTTTCCAGTAGATTGCAATTGCATTTTCCATCCATTTTCTTCCGCTTATCCGAGGTCGGGTCACGGGGGCAGCAACCTAAGCAGGGAAGCCCAGAGGTGCCTCTCCCCGGCCACTTCGTCGAGCTCTTCCCAGCGGATGCCGAGGCGTTCCCAGGCCAGCTGAGAGACATAGTCTCTCCAACGTGTCCTGGGTCTTCCCTAAGGCCTCCTACTGGTTGGACGTGCCCTGAACACCTCAGAAGGGAGGCGTTCGGGAGGCATCCTAACCAGATGCCCGAGCCATCTCATCTGGCTCCTCTCAATGCGGAGGAGCAGCGGTTCTACTCCGAGTCTCTCCCGGATGACAGAGCTTCTAACCCTATCTCTAAGGGAGAGCCCAGCCACCCTGCGGAGAAAACTCATTTCGGCCGTTGGACCCGCGATCTTGTCCTTTCGGTCACTACCCAAAACTCATGACCTTAGGTGAGGGTAGGAACGTAGATCCACCGGTAAATAGAGAGCTTTGCCTTTTGGATCAGCTCTCTTTTCACCACGACAGACCGGTGCAGAGTCCGCATCACTGCAGACGCCGCACCAATCCGCCTGTCCATCTGGCGTTCCATCCTTCCATCACTCGTGAACAAGACCCCGAGGTACTTAAACTTCTCCACTTGGGGCAGGACCTCATCCCCGACCCGGAGATGGCACTCCACCCTTTCCCGGGCGAGAACCATGGACTCGGACTTAGAGGTGCTGATTCTCATCCCAAAATGTTGTTCTTCAAGCACAAAAAAATATTAACAAAACCCATAGGCTAAATACAGACCGTACTGTAATAACCCCCACTATGAATATAGCGACAGCGTGTGCAAGTAGAATGTGTGAAGTAACAGTGATCACCTGTAATCCAGTGGTGTGGGTTATGAAGGTGAGGACAGTTGTAGATGAGGAGGTATTTTATATTAGAGAACACCTCATTCACCACTTTGATTCCAATATCAGTGATGATTCCTGGGTTCTCTACCACATCAGCAAGACCATTCTTCACCAGCTCCGAATGACTCATCTTACCTACATTTCAACAAATGCAAAAAACAGGACACAACTTTCACCCACAGGTAACCAGAAAAAATAACACCACCACCGGATAGCATATTTTACCAATAGTGGCTTTTTTTTTAACCTTTATTTGTCCAGGTAAGTTCATCGAGAACTGTTTCCCTACCAACTTGGCCAAGAAGCAGCTGATATCAAGTAAAAAAAACAAAAAAGTATATTTTTTGTTCAATTACTCAACTGCATAAAAATAGTCATAATAATTGGCATCCATGGCTCTTGTTAAGTATCCACATCCAAGATGTCAGCATGGATATGACAAGACACGAGTGTGTACTCACATTGTAACAGAAACTCATCCACATATCCAAGATGAAGGGAATCAAACTGAGGAAACTCCAGTTCAGCCATCTTGAGAGCTGAGAAGACTCCATCTTTAGTCAGTGACGGCTGGATACGGAGCTCATGAAGCCTGTGGAAAGACACTTTTCAGCATTGCTCCATTACATCCATATTTAAAGCTCAGCTATTGTACAAGCGGCAACAATATTGTTGCTAAAATAGATTTTTGAAAGTATTGCTTGGCAAAGTGCATATTTCCAAGGTGTTAACAAATGTCTCCTCTTTTAGCAGGACTGTGGAGGTGTGATAAGCACCTGCGAGCAGCAGTGATGACAAGGTAACCCAAGTCCACTTCCAGGGCATTTTTACAGGCTCCAAACACAATTGTGTGGAGGTTCCGAAATCCTCCTGCAATAACAAAACAATCAGCTTAACTGCTTGTCCGAACACTTTAACACACCATATAGAAACAGATGAGGAACAATGCACTCGAAAGTATCATCTCATGAGGAGGTAGAATATCTTGCTCAGGGCTATTTTGTCAGATGTGCAGCGGAACACATCAGTTATGTGAAAACTGGCTTTCTAGCTTGGACACACCTTCTCATTCAATGAGCTTTCTTTATTTTCATGACTATTTGGAATGACACGTGGAATTGCCTAACAAAAAAAGTATGAAATAACTCAAAATAGCTCATATCTTAGACATATTAGTATGTCTTATATTTTGGTTACACTGCAATCCTTTGGGGTTCTCAGAAAGAGCTTGATAAGGTAGACGCCTGAAATGCTTTTTACCCACAGGTGTGCCTTGTTAGGGTTACACAGTGGAATTTCTTGCCTTATTAATGTGGGGTTGGGACCATCAGTTGTGTTGTGTGTGTACAAACTTTTGGCCTGTACTGTATCACATTCATTGAGCCGTCCAATTCTGGGACACTGCTTTCCACATTGCTCGTATACCTATTTCATCGAGTCAGCACAGTCATCACAAGCAGCAGACTAACCACGGAAGAAGGTTCAAGCTCTGGCTTTTCCTTGGTACTGTTGCTATCCATGAATCCCACTAGCTTTGGGGGTCAGAGCTGGTTGCCACTCGACTGCCACCACCCGGATCAACAAGAAAACACAACACCACCATGCAGACATGTCCGCGGGATCTTGCGGTGAAGTTAGTTTCACGCTGACCCCTGAATATTCAGCAGCGTATTTATAGTGGTAATTTCCCCTCACTGTGCACAGACTCCTCTGTCATGGTGCCAGGAGCTTGCACGCGAAGTTCGGCTATAAACGCTGTTACTAAGGACTGTCGAATTACTATTGAAGAGAATCTGTCAAAAAAGTCTAAATCACAACACAAATGCATCTATAACAGGGGTCTTAAATTCAATTTACCTTGGGGGCGCATGGGGCGGAGTCTGGCTGAGGCTGGACTGCAGCCTCGGCGCACATGCACGCGCCTGTAATTTAAATAATAAAAAAAAAAAATCTAATCTCAAACTTTTTGAAAATTTTTAACAATATAAGATAGACAAGGACACTGGTGTAAACAAGTTGTGTGCAAAACTACTAATACAATTCTCAATCCATCAATCAACAAATAAACGCACAATAAACTAAACAAGCAACCTAGTCTAAACAGGTTGTATAACTTCCCTTGGGTTCTTTGGTAGTACATTTGTATGGAACATACTGTACTGTTAACTGTATACCTGTTTTCCAAAACTATTTATAAACCAATCAACAAATACATGAACAAATTAAGAACTAATAAGTATTTAAATCAGTAATACATTTCTGTTAAATTGTACAATTCTTTAACCTCAGTCAATGGGTTTTTCTTAAGATGGCTACTGCTGCCCACTTTTTACTCAGAGGGACCTGGTAGCGCTTCCTCTCACATAGCTGAGCCAACTTTGTTTTGAAAAAGACATGTTTGGGGCTGTGGAATATAAAATATTTTAATTCACTTCGTGTGTCGTGTTTAGCCGATGCACGGAGCACGGTGCAGCCCTATAAATGGCCCAGAGAGATTTAAAAAAAAAAAAAAAAAAAGGAAACAATCCATCAATGTGATCTGCAGACCAGATCCACGCGAGGGCACGCCACAACCAGACGGAAAGAGCCGTGAGCCACTACCCCCATTTACTGTCGTGCCATCCAAGTGCCTTTTCCTTTTTCCATTTAACATGGGAGCGGAAGGGGGGCCACGCGCGCTCTGCTGGGCTCTTCCCCCATACAGATCCAACTGGAAGCCACAAACCACACCATCGAGAGCATCAGCTTTGAGCATCAGCATAACCTCAGTCAATGGGTTTTTCTTAAGATGGCTTCTCCTGCCCACTTTTTACTCCTAGGGACTTGGCAGCACTTCCTCTCACATAGCTAAGCCAACTTTGTTCTGAAAAAGACATGTTTGGGGCTGTGGAATATACAATATTTTAATTCACTTTGCGTGTCGTGTTTAGCCGATGCACGGAGAACGGTGTAGCCCGATAAGTGGCCCTGACATCAGTTCCACTGCGAGACTTAAAAAAGCAAGAAATCTATCAATGTGAACTTCTTTCTGAACCAGACTAGATCTACGCAAGGACACGCAATGGAATGCGGCATGAGCCGCTATCCTCATCTACTGCCATGCCATCCAAGTGCCTTTTCCTTTTTCCATTTAACATGGGAGCAGATGGGGGGCCACGACACGCTCTGCTGGACTCACCCACACACAGATTCGTCGGGACACCACAAACCACACCACCGAGAGCATCAAGCCCAGTCGCTGTCACGCCCCTGAGAGTGTTATACCCCACTGTGATTGGTAGGTTCGTCAGCTCCGCACACAACACTGTGCCATTCATATTGTAGCGTTGCTGGGAGAACTTCCTGCTTTCCAGTGTCCTTTGTGGGATTGTCTTACAAATGTCTGCTAGGTGCATGATAAAGATGACATCGTTGGTATTTATTTTACATTCCCCCCCTTATTAACAGTGTCGTGTTTGTTGTTATCTGTCTGTTGTACGGTCGTGTGATGTTTTGGCGCATTCTGTTTATTACACTCTAAGTGAGACTGTCATGTCGAGCATTGACATCCTGCGATTTAGCGGTGTACAACAAGTGTGATTTTTTTCTTCCTCTGCTCATGAGTAAATAGTGGCTCTTCTTCACTGCCTCGTGAGCGCAATATTATAAATGTCAAGGGCCGCACTAACATTAAACTTACATAGAAGGGTGGGGACCACAAATTATCGCCTCATTAGCCACCAATGGCCTGGAGGCCACAAGTTTGAGACCGCTGATCTATAACCATGTCAAATGATTAGTACTATCCTAAAAGCATTTAATTCCATTTTCCTCCGCTTTTTTTTTGCGTTTTTATACATACATATATACATACATATATACATACATATACATATATATAATAATATATGTGTGTGTGTATATGTGTTTGTAACTAACAGAACAAGGAGGTTCACCAGTCAAACATTCCAAACAGTTCTTATTTATAGACCAGGATTAACTAGTTTTTCAAACCTGACAGTTTTGACTGCTCACTAACAGTCTTCTTCAGAATGGTCACGTGATGTTGATATGCTGCGTCTTGTCAGCTCAATTATCCAGATGTTTCTGCCAATAAAGGCAGGGCAACAGCAGTATGAAAAACTAGTATTCCTAGTCTATAGATAAGAACTGTTTGGAGTGTACCCAACAAACTAGTCAGCAAAATCAAATTCCCAAACCTAAAAGCAGCTACTATAGACAGATGCCAGCCTAGGAATCCTTTAATCATATTTATGTGTGTGCGTGTGTGTGTGTGTGTGTGTGTGTGTAGGGGTGTATATGCCAACTTGAGGGAAGGAGCTCATCAATTAAAGTACCTGCTCTAGTGATTGGCTGGAAAGAAAACCTGCAGTGTCTCGGCCCTCCGTGGCACGAGTCACACACCCCTCTTTGACAGGTTGCAGAGGGAATGATTTAAGTGCAACACATTACAGGGAATAAAAAATAACTATTTGCTCCATTGTGTGCAAACTTCTGACTGGAAGTGAATAAAAGTTGTTCAAAAGCTTATTTTAATTAATTAAATATCTTTCTCTCACCTGATCTCCAGCTGTCCTCCACCACATGTTGGATGAGACCTCCAAGGAAAGGAACTCTCACCAGCTCAAGCTGCTCGAGATTTCGGGCTGAAGCTAAACCGGTAACCAAGGGTACATATTTGAGGGAGTTGGTTGGACCTGCACAGTTCCGCATGACAAAGGATCTCAAGCTCACACAGAGGAAATCTTTAAATGGCTGAGGTTTGGTGAGACGGACCCACTTCAAGTAAAGGTGGCGCAGCATGGACACACAAGGTATCTCTGGGACATTTACACCTGCAACCGGCAAAGCAAATATGAAACCAACACATTAATGCAACTATGAGATTTGTAAAATGACAGGTGAAAACAGTATTTTTGCTGCCTTCTTCTTCACCAACATGTGCACTCAGTGAGACTTCTTTGTGTGTATCCAAAACGGATGCACACAAATCATTGTCATATATAAATAACATTACAAGAGTGGAGCACATAGATGCACTTAGGAAGCTTCCCCAACAGTGTGTAAGTGTAGTAACCCCATGAGGATGTCCTCATTTTGTAATCATGTAAATATGTATGGTAGTGTTCTCCTGTTGCCCACTATGTACACTTATTATTATTGACAGAGAGTGATATTGACCGGAGTCCAATTCCTAGTGTGGCAACGCATATGGCGAATAAAGCTGATTCTGACTTGCTCACATGACTGCACATATGCCAAATTTGGAAGCAATCAACACATCTAGAACATTACAGCATTCTATTGCATTGAGCAACAATGAAGAAGAGTCGACTCACCCACAAGGTGAAGCGTCTGGATTTTTGCAGTGATTGGAATGGTTAGTTTGTTCTCAGGAGGAATTGGGAATGCTCCATTACGGTTGCGAAACTTCCCAAGTATGTGAACCTGGGGCATATAGTTCCAAACTGCTTCTACCAACTCCAGGTGGGATGTCTCAACACCCTGAAAGAGAGTTCAATGTCATCATTTCAGAACAGCTTATCCTGCACATGTTGCCAGTGCACTGTCCTTCTGATCTTCTCTGCATCATACTGTTCAACCCTTTACAAAAAGCACTTTATCAAGTGGGTTTTGAACAGACATGGTCTTAAGGCAACTTTTATTCAAATAAAACTAGCTCTTATCCTGTGCAGATCAAGTATTATATTCCCTTTTAAGTTCTGATATCAAAACTAGGAGCAGGCTTTCACTAGGCAACCTTATACGCTGCTACTCACCAGAAGACTAGGACAGGTCTGCAATGCCTCCAAGACACCAGGTATACTGAAAGCCTCATAGCCTCGGATTCGTCTCCTTTCAAGGTGTCGGGGGTGGAGGCCATATAGCTGCTCTAGGTCAGGCATCTTTTTCAAAAGTAGCAAAAAACTGCTATCTGTAAAACCTGAAGCAGAAAAAAGCCAGAGTTTTAGTAATGACTTTTATGCAGATAATCCAGTAGTCCCTTCCTACTACTTTGGCACTGCACCTTACATTCATTCACAAGCATGGCACATGTTGGAACTCTATTTCCTCAACTGCAGTACCAAATTGGTTTCTGACAGCCACCATAGATGTTTCATTTTGTCAAAACCCCAGAAGATAGCTTTCCTGACTCTTTTCTCTGCATCTAACTACTTTTGGACCTCAGAACCCCAGAAAGAAATCATGGCTCCCAAGCTCTAGCCATGCATGGAACAGGCACCTGCACTGATTTATCCACACAAGATGTACCCGTTTGTTAAGCAGTAAAAAACAAAAAGAGCAACTTCCAATACGCCAACAGCATACAGTAACATGGTCTGCCATGAACTTCACAAGTTTAGTACAAGCCCCTAAATTACAAATGACGCATCATCCCTCCTCCAAACAGCACCAAAAAGGGAAGGGCATCGCTCCCAACAACACTGTGGACAACTATATCATGCAATTAACAGCAACAACTCTGAACTGGCCTGGTTTAACTGGGACGTGGGCATCAACATCATAAAGGTAACAGACGTCCTGCCAATGATCACACTAAACATGCGCCATCGATCTTTGCCAATCATGTGAAAGCCATCTTATCCACCAAGCTTAATTCCTTCTTGAAAGGTCCTATTTGCTCTACCAGGCTGACAGCTAGCAATGGAGCCTAAACATCAAGCTAGCTGGAGCACAGTTAGCACTTTTTAGCAGTGAAAATAGCAAAGCTACTGTAACCGAGGGTTTCAGGATGCCCACTGATGTCGTAGAAGGTAGACGTAAATAAAGGACGGCTACAGCCTGTCTCTTTAGCAACAGTCTAGATACCTTGTCAATACAAAACGACATACTTTCAGCCTTCAAAATAAAAGTGCAGTGGACTACATTCTCTCTATTTGTGGTAATTCTTTGCAGCGGACTACCAGCCTTTTTTTTTGGCTGTGCAGTTCATTTTTGACAAGAGGCTCAAATCAGGTCAAGTTTTGTTTTTTGTTTTAATGTGAGGGGCAGGTGGCTTCTGGGCCCGGGGGCGGGCGCCCTGCTTGCCGGCCTCCAGTGGGTTTTCCCGCAGTTGGCGTCCGTGTCCCCCTGTAGCACTTGCTTGGCTGTCGCGTGGCATCCGGTCAGGTCTGCCTTACACCTACCTCTTCGGAGTGGAGTTGCGGTCGCCTCTTGGGGGGACAGAGGCGGGCAAACCCCTCTCTGGGGTGCGTCTTCCTAGTTGGTTCCTCGCTTTTTGAGAGTGTGTGGTTTGGTATGCATGGCTGTGTTCACCACTAACATCTCCTCATTCTCTGTTTCACTCTGATGCAGTCATTCTGTCACTGGGGAGTAATGTTTTTCTCGTTCTTTTACTTTTATGTTTATTATGATTAGTATATATGTGTGAGTATGTGTATATGTGTAAATTAGAGGATTGCTTTCTAATCAGATATAGTAAGCTATACTGATACTGATGTGGTCAGTTAAGTAGCAGAGGGGGTTGTTAATCCGTTTCAGCTGCTTTGTTGTTAACAAAATCAACAACAGGTGCATCAGAGGGCCTACAATGAGACAGACCCCAAAACAGGATTGCTTTTGCAGGTTGAGGCCAACCACTCCTCCTCGCTTTTGGCTGATTTTTAACTGACTGACTTTATACAGCTGTAGTTTTTAAATTGGCTTGGATCAACATCTCTGTTGATAGCATGGTGCACTACCTGGACGCTACAGAGGTTGTACAAGTAGTCCAACTCCTCCAGGATGGCACATCAACACGTACCGTTGCAGGAAGGTTGAAAGAAGGTCTCAAGAGCATGGAGGTGACACGGAGGAGCTCTCCAGGAGACAGGTGGGTACTCCATGAGAGCTGGACAGGGCTGTAGAAGGTCCTTAAACCCTGAGCAGGATTGGCATCTGCCAGAGCCCTACAAAATGACCTCCAGCAGGCCACTAGTGTGAATGTTTTTGACCAAACAATCGGAAACAAGCGCCATGAGGGTGGCCTGAGGGCCCGACGTCCTGTAGTGGGCCCTGTGCTCACTGCCCAGCACTGTAGTGCTTGATTGGCATTTGCCATAGACCACCAGAATTGGCAACTACACCACTGGCGCCCTTTGTTCTTCACCTATCAGAGCAAGTTCAACCTGAGCACATGTGACAGACGTGAAAAGGTCTGGAGATGCCATGTAGAACGTTATGCTGCCTGCATCATCATTCAGCGTGACTACTTTGGTGGTGGGTCACTGATGGTCTGGGGAGGCATATCCCTGGAAGGACGCACAGACCTCTACAGGTTAGATAATGACTGCTATTAGGTATCAGGATGAAATCCTTAGACCCATTGCCAGAACCTACGCTGGTGCAGTGGGACCTGGGTTCCTCCTGGTCCACGACAATGTCCGACCTCATGTGGCTAGAGTATGCAGACAGTTCCTGGAGGATGAAGGAATTGATACAATTGACTGGCCCCGTTGTTTGCCTGAATTAAACCCAATAGAACACCTCTGGGACATTATGTTTAGGTCCATCCGGCGCCACCAGGTTGCTCCTCAGACTGTCCAGGAGCTCAGGGATGCCCTGGTCCAAATCTGGGAGGAGATCCCCCAGGACACCATCCATGGTCTCATTAGGGGCATGCCCCGACGTTGACAGGCATGCGTACAAGCACGTGGGGGCCACACAAACTACTGACAATCATTTGGAGTTGCTACATTTTGGCATCATTTGGCCCGCTGCATCATTTTTTCACTTTCATTTTTGGGGTGTCTTTGGTTTCCCTCTATAGGGTGATCGTTTTCATTTCTATCAGATGAGGTGGCATCTTTTTGTTACTAATACATCACCTACTTATTATCAGGAAAGATTTTCAAGATAATTTTCCCCCCATTTAGATCTGATGTGTTTTCAAAATCTTCTTCTATTTTATATATATATATAAATATTCATTCAAATATTTTCTATACCACTTATCCTCATTACGGCCGCGGTATGTATATATATATNTTTTTTCAGCAGTGTGTGTCTTTTTTTTGTTCAGCACTTAAAACGCAGCTTGACTCCCATTTAGCTGTTATGATGCTTGACATAACACACACAAAAAGATTATTGTGGTTAGTGTTATTTACCTGAGGGCATATATTCCCACCAGCGACCAGCGCAAAGATCCACCACTTTGATCACTCGAAGGTAGAGAGTGACAGCTTCTTTCAACTTCCTGGATAGACACTCCATACATATGATGTCCTTCATGGGAAGGTACCTACAAAATAAAGCTCATTTCTATTTCAAAGGATTTCAAATTTGTCAAAAACCATGCACACATGACTTAATTATTGGTTGGCATGTTGGCCACACAGTCAGGAGATCTTAAAGATCTGGTTTCAAATCATCTTGCACCAATGCATCTTTGTGCATCTTGCCTTGTTCGTGAGTTTTTGCCAGATTCCAAATACATGCATGTTAGGCTAATGGGCACCTCCAAATTGCCCATAGGTATGAATGAGTGTCAGTGAGTGCCCTGCAATTTACTAGCAACCAGTCCAGGCTGTACCCAACCTCTCACCCAAAGTCCTATCCACGACCCTAGTCAGGATATGCAAAAGAGAAGATGGATAGAATCACTATTTGACACTATCGGTGACATATGACCATTTTTATGTTTTTGCCTCTGTTTATCTGTTTGCGGTCAAGATATTTTGAAAAGCTCTGAATGAATTTAGATGACATTTTGTCAGATTGTCAGAAATGGGATATGAAAGAACTGATTAAATGTTTGGGATAATCTTGAACACCGTTTGGATTCTGGAATTTTTTTAAGTAGTCTTAAGCATTATGACATAGGACCATTTTTTGGCATTTGTGCATCTAACTACACAAAAAATGATTGTTATGATTTGTTATTTTGTGAATGACAATATGGAGGGAACTATAGCGCTTGGCGGAGGTCTGCACTCTCAAAATGTTTGTCTAGTTGTAGTTTATGAAAAAATATGACCGAACAAAATTAAATATATTTGTATGCATTACCAGCTTCAAATGAACTGAAAGTTGAAATCAAACTAAAAGATAGCACTTCAATAGTTTGATCTTTTATTGGATGGACTTTCATTTTCATTAGTGACCTGACTCAGAGGTTTGTTACAAAAGCCAAACAAAAATTCAGGTTGGATTATTTTCAATGCTATGACAAGCTATTTAATAACCATATTCAAATTTAAGTTTGTTACTTAGAAAAAGAAGATCGGTACCAGATCGGATCTGCAAGACTATTAACAAATCTGATCAGATCAGAAGCCAAAAAATGTGGATCAGGAGATCCTTTTGTAAGTAAAAGTACAACTTCAATGTTGGCAGTCACATAAAACACAAATATCTTTTGGTCAAGTAGATTGAATAGACAGTGATTTAATAGTGCTGCAAGTTCTAGAACTAAAATATTTCAATTGTTTTGGGGGCTTAACTAATTTACTGACATTTTTTTAAACGAGTTCCAATCCTGTGCATTTTTGTTATTTGGTTTGTTTCCTACAAATGTTGACTTCCATCAACATGAATTTCATGTTGGTAGGGATGTCCCGATTCAATCTTCAGGAAGGGGATCGGCGGCCGATCCACGGTATATTGAATATCGAATAAGTTCAGGTTCCGCCATGAGATTGGGCCAATCCGGCTGCCGTAACTCTGGGCTACACTCAAACATGGTGTTCATCCGCCACACGGATGACCAAGAAAGACAACACCACCATGCAGACATGTCGGTGGTGTGCCGAGGTGAAGTTTGGTTCATTTGGTTCCGTAGCTACAGCGGTAGATTCCTCTCACTGTGCCCGGAAGTGCCGTGCTAACCGCTGGTTCTTACTAAGGACAGTCAATAAATTACAATTGTGGTGTCATGTACTGTAAATCACCACACACTGATCTATAACCATGTCAAATGATTGCTCTTAGCATAAAGTATGTGCTGGCTGAATAACTGGACATTAGTAATTCAGTTGGCCTGAACGCATGTGAACCCGCATTTCATTTCAGTCCTTCAAGCAGGCATTCCTCTCCACATGCATAGTGAACCAACACTTCCTCTATGGGACTAGGGGGACAAGTCCCATCCAGCCCGTGAGCCACTTCTGTCAGCAGGTTTGATATGGACTGTTGGCGCAAATATTTGCATGGTGGAGTGATAGTGCCGTTACTTCCTGTCCGTGACCCGCCTCCGATGGCCCGCGCTAAGAGCTACATTTAAACATAGCTGCTACATAGTTACTGCAAGCTGGTATCGTGCGATCAGGTATTGACTAGTCACCCTGGCAGAAGGACCCGCCCACAGCAAAGGTTGGAGGCGGGTCAGTATTGACATTGCTTCTACCAGCTAGTGTCAGCCATCTGGAAAATGCAAATGGGAAAAACGAAAGGAAGAGACACAGACAAGAGGAAAATGAACAATAAAACGGAAAAAACAATACACAAAGAGCAAGGACAAATGGAATTACAATATGACAACATGTGTATATATTTTGTATTATATTTCCACGTGTTTCCTTTTAATTTTGACGCTCCTGTGATTTTGTACGCTCACAGGTTTGATACAAAAGCCAATCAATATTGTTGGTCATGCAGTATAATAAAAAAAAGTACATTCAGAAATCATTTGTCGATTTTGAATACTATTTTAAGAATTTTAAGAAATAAGGTAACAATTTTAGAAATTATATTAATTTGCCCAAATTCATGTAGGTAAAAAAAGTGTATTACTAAAAGAAGGGAAAGGGAATGGAGACATCCCTAGTTTGAAGTTTAGTAATACAGCATTGACAACAAGAAAGCAATAGACATGACAAGAACAGCCGCATCTAAAAGCAAAAAATGCAAAATGATATCAGACACCTACCTGAATATATGACAGAGAACTTCATGGGACAGTTCATTGATGCAGTCTTTGGGCTCATTTGGCCTCCGTCCAACTTCCCATCGACCTGTACCCCCTGATGGTTGGAGTTTAGAGGCCTTCCTCCTCGGACCCATTTCTTCCACGTTACTCAAACTCTCAAAGCATTTAAATTCATTTATTATTTTTCCGGCATGACCCCAAGTTCTACAAAACAAAAGAAAAAGAGTAAAGGTGAACTATATTGAACACTTCTTTTGCACTATTAAATACGATAGACGGATACTTTATTCATTTCCAAGAGAAATGTAGGTTTCACGCAGCTCTCCAAGAATGTTGTGTTATAAACTTAATCACAGAACAACACAAATACAGGAAATAGGACAGAAGGATGAATAATACATAACTGTTCACTTTGCAGCACAATAATGCTATAATAATTAATATTAATACATAATATAATTAAGTAAAAAGTTAAGCTTGCTGTGTGTGTTTGTCATCTCTCTCCCACTCTGTTACGTTGAAAAGCCGCAAAGCGTGGGGGAGGAATGATCTTCTCACTCATAGTAATCTGCCACTTCTGTTGGGAGAAGATACTACGCACTGGCGAATGCTGGTTGGCCTCCTCAGTGTCCTTTGCTCTGCCACAGATGTCGGCTGTCCAACTCAGTGGCAATGACAGAGCCTGCCTTGACAGTCTACTCTTGTTCTTAGAAATGAAGACTATTCCATGCGAGAAATTGCCAGGAAACTGAAGATTTCATACAACGGTGTGTACTACTCCCTTCAGAGAACAGCACAAACAGGCTCTTACCAGGGTAGAAAGAGAAGTGGGAGGCCCCACTGCACAACTGAACAAGCAGATTACAGTAGTAGTACATTAGAGTTTGACAAACAGACAAGTCCTCAACTGGCGGCTTCATTTAATAGCACCCACAAAACGCCAGTGTCAACATCTACAGTCAAGAAGCAACTTCGGGATGTTGGCCTTTAGGGCAGAGTGGCAAAGAAAAAGCCACATCTGAGACTGGCCAATAAAAGAAAAAGATTAATATGGGCAAAAGAACACAGGCATTAGACAAAGGAAGATTGGAAAAAAGTGTTACGGACTGACAAATCAATGTTCGAGGTGTTTGGATCAGACAGAACAACTGAAAAGATTCTGGAAGAGTGCCTGACGCCATCTGTCAAGCAAGGTGGGGGTAACGTGATGCTCTGGGGTTGCTTTGGTGCCGGTAAGGTGGGAGATTTGTTCAGGGTAAAAGGGATTCGGAATAAGGAAGGCTAGCACTCCATTTTCTGACAGCAATTTCATCCTACAACTGAACAATGACCCAAAGCACAGCTCCAACTTGGAAAAGAACTATTTAGAAAAGAAGCAAGCAGCTGGTATTCTATCTGTAATCACCAGATCTGAACCCCATTGAGCTGTTGTGGGAGCAGCTTGACCGTATGACACACAAAAATTGCCCATCCAGCCAATCCCACGTGTGGGAGGGGCTTCAGGAAGCATGGGGTTAGATTACCTCAACAAAACGCAGAAGGTCTGCAAATTCTTTGATGAAAGCAAAGTATGAAGGAAATAAATATTTCCAAGAAATAATATTTCTAACTTTGTCAATGTCTTTAATTGTAGAACTCGTGAGGTAAATCAAATTGTGACATTTTGTTTGTTTGTGTTTCAGCCTACCCCCTAATCAGGATTATTCATTATCGTAAGCATGTGTAAATATGACACATGAGCAAGTCCGTTGTGGCTGCTTTTTCAGGCTTCCGAATGTCCCAAAGTGCACGCAACGACTGGGGCCATGTGTTTTAATGCGGACAAAATTGTGTTTAAAACGCAGCCGGTGTGCATTAGAAGGGAAAAATATGCATTTAAAAAAAAAAAAAACTTGTTCCTGTGGACACAGCCTTGGCCGTTTGTCACAAAAGCCCCTCACATTTCTGCAAATAGTTTACTCCATCTACAACATGAATGAAACACTTTTATACAATGTAAAGTAGTCAGTGTACAACCAGGATGACAGTGTAAATGTACTGTCCTGTGCGACACGCAACCATTAAAGTCTGAAACTCTGACAACAAAAGTAGAAATGTCCGGATTGTGCCCAGAGTGTAGGGATGCATGGTAATATTGGTCATTGATAATTATTGGCCAATATTCGCAATTATAATTTTGATAATAAAAAATTCAACCGATACTTATATACTTGAGTTAAGCTCCAAATGTGTGCAGCTCTGACTTATCCTGCCCAGATGCTACTCCGGCGCCGCTGGGCACCCATCCCTCCTCCCTCTGAAGCTCCTGTTGCATGTGTGACGCGTCACCCAAAGTGTTTGCATGGGAGCGGTGGGATAATAGTGGTTCCTTTACCAGTTTGGTTCTACTTTTCCATATGCAAAACAAATAATGCACTCCCCATCTGCAAAACGTGCTCTGTTGAGGTTCCACGAAGGGGGAGGCTTTTGACAAACAGACGTTTACGGCTTCGCCCTGGCTTCTATGAAAAAGCTTGCGCCATAGCTCCACCCCTTTACAAATGCACATGCGCTAAAACCGCAAACAAGGAAACAACAATCGCGCCGTACATTGTTTTTGTCCTGCTGAAGCTAGTGCAGCAAAATCTGCTTTTTCAGTTTCGAGAAGAACAACAAATGCTGGAAACACAGCACATCGCAGCATATCTCTCCATTTCGGTACATTCATTTGGACGCACATAGTTTCTGACCCGGCTCCATCTTTACAGAAAACATTTTGGAAATGATGATTGTCTTCGTGTGGATATAGCCTTCGGAGATTTTTGTCAACTTCAGAACGGAGACACTGTGGAAAGAGTGAGCAGCACAAGCTTCTTGGGCGTGCACATCATCAAGGACCTCTCCTGGAGCCCCAACACTACAGCTCTGGCCAGGAAAGCTCAGCAACGCCTCTACTTCCTCCGCAAACTGAAGAGAGCTAAAGCCCCGGTCCCCGTCATGCGCTCCTTCTACCGTGGAACCACAGAGAACATACTGTACTATCCAGCTGCCTAACTGGGTGGTATGGAAGCTGCACCGCTGCTGACATGATCATTCTGCAGCGCATAGAGCAGCTGAGAAGATTATCGGTATCCCTTGCCCCTCCCTTCAAGATATTTATAGCAAAGGCCTGAGTGGAAAAGCACTCACCATCACAGGACCCCACCAAGCCCTCCCATTATCTTTTTAGCCCCCTACCATCTGGAGGAGCTGAAGGAGACTGAGGAGTCTGTGAGTGAGGACCAGCAGATTGAGAGACAGCTTCATCAGTCAGGCTGTCAGGATGCTAAACTCTCTCCCAGCCGTCACCGCCTCCCTGCTTCCCTAAATTGAGGGTGGGTTAACCACTCCCACACATGACATCACTGCACTGTTAACTGTCACATTAGCCTGTTTTACCTCATATTTTGCACATTTGCTCTGCACTGTACATGTTCTATTATTTATTCATGCTAATTCAACCTCATCACTTGCATCTAGTTCAAACATTGCACATTGGCAGTATTTGCACCATTGTCGTTTCCTGTTGGTTGTACATACTGTACTCTGTATATGCCCGCTTTGTACAGTATTTTACTTAAAACTCCCTATATATACACACACCAGGGGTCTCAAACTCAATTTACCTTGGTGCCGCATGGGGCGCAGTCTGACTGAGGCAGGGCTGCAGCCTCGGCGTACATGCATGCACGTGCAATTTAAATAATTATTTAAAATCCAATCTTCTCAAACTTCTTTTTTAACACAAAATAAGACAATGACACTGGTGTAAATTAGTGCAAAAACAACTAATACAATTCTCAATCCTTCAATCAACAAACACATAAAGAAACAACATAAAATGAACAAGCAACCTAGTGTAAACAAGTTGTATAACTATCCTTGGCTTCTTTGGTAGTACATTTGTATGGAACGTACTGTCCAGTTAACCGTCTCTACAAAACCATCAATTAACCAATCAACAAATACTGTACATAAACAAATTAAAAACTAATAAGTATTTAAATCAGTAATACATTTCAGTTTTCCATTAAATTGTACAGTTCCTTAACCTCAGTCAATGGGTTTTTCTTAAAATGGCTTCTCCTGCCTACTTTTTACTCTTAGGGACCTGGCAGCGCTTCCTCTCACATAGCTGAGCCACATTTGTTTTGAAAAAGACATGTTTGGGGCTGTGGAATATACAATATTTTAATTCACTCACGTGTCGATTTAGTCGATGCACGGAGAACGGTGCAGCCCTACAAATGGCCCAGAGAAATTTTAAAAAAAGCAAAGAATCCATCAATGTGATCTTCAGACCAGATCCAGGCGAGGGCACGCCACAACCAGACGGAACTGCCGTGCCATTCGAGTGCCTTTTCCTTTTTCCATTTAACATGGGAGCAGAGGGGGGGCCACGACACGCTCTGCTGGTCTCTCCACCATACAGATCCAACTGGACACCACAAACCACACCACCCTGCGCTCCTTTTATCTCGCCGGACCTGCATCACTTTGATTTATTTGGAGAGAAAGATAACTTATACACGTTATATAATGTCACACTGGGCAGAAACTTCAAACACTTTTTTGGACATGAACAGCTCGCTGGGATGAATACTGCATTTAGCTAGCCAGGCACAGAAGAAAAATAACCATGGCAACGCTGCTGTAACTTTCAATCATTGAAAAATGTTTCTCTTTCTGCATCAAGCCCAGTCGATGTCACGCCCCTGAGAGTGTTACACCGCACTGTGATTGGTCGGTTTATCAGCTTCGCACACAACGTACTGTAGCGTTGCTGGGAGCAATTCCTGCTTCCCAGTGTGCTTTGTGGGATTGTCTTACAAATGTCTGCTAGTTGCATGATAAAGATGACATCGTTGGTATTTATTTTACATTCCCCCTTATTAACAATGTCTTGTCTGTTGTTATCTGTCTGTTGTATGGTCGTGTGATGTTTTGCGGCATTTGGTTTATGACACCCGGAGTGAGACTGTCATGTTGAGTAGTGACATCCCGTGATTTAGCGCTGTACAACAAGTGTGAAGTTTTTAAAAAGTGCCTCTTCTTCACTGCCTCGTGAGCGCAACAATATAAATGTCAAGGGCCGCGCTAACATTGAACTTACATGTCGTGGGCCGCAAGTTTGAGACCTCAGATAAACACCCTCTTCCACTTTTCCATATGTCCTATTTCTACTGTTAACTTAATTGCACCGTGGAAGAAACACACAATTTCGGGGCTCTGTATATCCTTGGTGTATTGACAATAAAGACTCTTGAATCTTGTATACACTGCAATAACAGTTCCTACCTCCAAACATGGATATACATTTAGATAAAACTTTATGTAGTTATTGTTCTTTTCTTCCTTTTTATCACTGCTTGTAAAAGTTTTCCACCGCCTGTTCAGCACAGCCCACAGACCCGTACTGGCCCAGTGGTTGGGGACTACTGGTGCAAACCACTGGGTACCAGAACCCTGCATTCGACTGGCTGACACAGACTGATATCCATTTGGAATTTTCATATCCGCGGACGCATCTTAAAAGACCCCGATGTGACATTTGGAATAAACTGTGAGGATTAGGGAACGGTGTGTCAGGCGGCTTGGGGTCCTCCCGGAATACTATGAGGCACCTTTTCTTTTGCTTGCAATGCGCACGTGCGAGAATAAAGCGGATGGCAGGGCATCAAACATTAACACGCTCTTGCTGAGTCTTACCTAACAACGCCGACATGCACGCCTAGTCACGCAGCGTGGATAATGTCTGTCATCGGGGAAACTGGCAATGTAATCGTCATCTTCGGTCTTCGTCAAAGCTAGCTTACTAGCTAGCATGGCTAACTAAGCTAAGCATGCACACAGACTAAACACCGTTGAAATGTTTTTTGACATACCTGTTTTGTGTGGATCCTTCCGGCTGTTGTGTTGCTCTTCAGTCATCACGCCAGCATGACAAAGACACGGCTAGCGCAGGCGAACGTAAGCTCAACTTTGCTAGCAATGCTACTGATGGTGGGGCGGTTGTCATTTCCTGTATGTGTGTCACGTGAACTCATCACGCTCCGCCCCCTCGCTCAACTCCACTACATGAACTGGAGAAACGCACTACTCGGATCCAACCGCTTTGGCTTATCCTGTTCGCATGGAATGTTTTTCATATCATTATTATTTCGACTGTTTTCAAAAATCCGTCCACACTGAAATACTTAATCGACGCAAAAGGCATACGCCAGCCTGGTGTGCGGGAGAAAACCATACCATAGAAGAAGACACGGCGCGTGCGCAGTGTGCGAACTACAACCAGACAAAAACAACAGGGTTTGCCCACTGCTGCCATACGTCAACCCCGCCGCCATGTTGGATACGGCAAGGCTGTACAGCTCCTTTCCTTTCGGCCTATCTCTTCAGTGTGGAAGCCTATGGAAGCCCGTTTCCGCCACTGGAAAAAAAATGCCATGGTAAGCCATAATTATGAAATAAAAAGTCATAATTATGAGATAAAAAGTCATAATTATGAGATAAAACATTCAAATTATGAGATAAAAATTCATAATTACGAGATAAAAAGTCATAATTATGAGATAAGTCATAATTATGAGATAAAACATTGAAATTATGAGATAAAAATTCATAATTACGAGATAAAAAGTCATAATTAGCAGATAAAACATTGAAATTATGATATAAAAAGTCATTCTTATTAGATAAGTCATAATTATGAGATAAAAGTGATAATTATGACATAAGAAAGTCATAATTATGAGATAAAAAGTCATAATTGTGAGATAAAAAATGTCACGTGCATGCTCCTATCCTGCCTTAGTTTTCCTGCCTTCTCCTTACGTGATCTTTCCAGATCCTTCTGTCTCTAATCAGGCCAGCTATTTAAGATGAGTGCTGTCTGCTGGGAGACGCCGGATTATTCGACCTCCGACCCAAGTCCACGGCTCGTGAGCGGTATCGGTCCACCTCTACAAGCGGCTCCAGCAGCTTTTTTGTTGCTGTTCATGGTGCAGGTTTTTCACCATCGCCTTTTGTTGCCAGCTATCTCTCATTCAAGACTCACCTGCCTCTTCGCCTCTGCGTCTGGGGGTCCACAAACACTCCTCATCGCCGCGTGAAAAAAAATCACAATTAGGAGATCCTTTTTCACAGCAGGAGATCTCCTGTTCAGACAAGTGTTTTACTACCGGATGACATGTTCCATTGGCTCTGCATGAAGCAAAGCGCCCCTGGAAAGGATTTCAAGCAAGAATGTGCCCAGTGCCACGGTTACAGGTGGATGCACCCAAATGCTGTCTGAATGGAACTGTGAGGGACAGAGAAACAGTCAGAATATCCCTTCACTTATTGGATGGGGAAGGTGTTGGGGTCAAGATTACGGAGACGTGTGTGCCACAGCAGCGGCCCACACTATGTGTGGCGCACCGACGGCTATGACAAGCTAAAACCCTTTTGCATTGGAATCAGTGGATGCATTGAGGGGTTTTCCAGAACAATCATGTCTGTCGAAGCTTACGATGATCCGAATGTCACTGCTGGTGGCCGGTGATTCTTTCTCCTGTCTTCCTTTTGCAGTTTAGCTTACTGCCCGATTAGGTGGGGCCCAACTCCGCTCCTAGTGGTCCTAATGGTGTGCAAGCTCAATTGTTCAAGTTCCTACTTTTTATATTTTGCTTCCATCCATTTTCTTCCGCTTATCCGAGGTCGGGTCACGGGGGCAGCAACCTAAGCAGGGAAGCCCAGAGGTCCCTCTCCCCGGCCACTTCGTCCAGCTCTTCCCAGTGGATGCAGAGGCGTTCCCAGGCCAGCTGAAAGACATAGTCTCTCCAACGTGTCCTGGGTCTTCCCTGAGGCCTCCTACTGGTTGGACGTGCCCTGAACACCTCAGAAGGGAGGTGTTCGGGAGGCATCCTAACCAGATTCCTGAGCCATCTCATCTGGCTCCTCTCAATGCGGAGGAGCAGCGGTTCTACTCCGAGTCTCTCCCGGATGACAGAGCTTCTAACCCTATCTCTAAGGGAGAGCCCAGCCACCCTGCGGAGAAAACTCATTTCGGCCGCTTGTACCCGCCATCTTGTCCTTTCAGTCACTACCCGAAGCTCATGAGCATAGGTGAGGGTAGGAACGTAGATCCACCGGTAAATAGAGAGCTTTGCCTTTTGGATCAGCTCTCTTTTCACCACGACAGACCGGTGCAGAGTCTGCATCACTGCAGATTTTGAGAAGAAGAAAAACATTATTTTATATGTTACAAAATAAAATAATTGTTTTTAATTGTTAAACTTGTTAAAATCCAATTGCCTGTCAGTGATGTGCGCCTGGTGAAATTCCAACTGTGGTGCTGCAACCACTGCTAAGGGTATCTAGCCGTACGGGTCTGTTAAAAGCTTCACCCCAGCTCTCTTGCCCACCATCATGGTGGACTTTCTGCTCCCTGGTGCACTACTATGGAATCACAGGAGTGCCAAAATTCTAAGGAATAAAGCAATTTACAAACCTATTTTTTTCTGTATTGGCTTTCTTGATAGTTCTTGTTTTTTGTCTTTTCCATTTGTCACGGCCTGTGTTTTAGTCTGCCTGACAGTTTCGCCTTTGTTCACTTCTACACCTCAGTCCTGTTTCTGCACTTTTATTTTGATAGTACTTCCTGTTCCGTCCTGTTTCCCTTCCACGTTACTTTCCCGTTCTGGCGCACCTGCTTCTAATTTCTATGTGCTTGGGTTCAGCTGGGTGTGGAGTAGTCGCTTGGAGCATCGTCTTTTGTTGCCTGCTTTGCGTTGGGTTGGACTTTTCTTGTTCCTGCTGCTGCAGAGCAGCCAATTATTAAAAAACGACCTCCTTCCTGACCTGCTCTCTGCATCCTTGGGGTTGCCACCACAACACCACCATGCCGAGAGGAAAAGGTAACACCGATTGCTTTGTCTCATTGCAGTTAGGGCATGGCTTAAGCTGCTGACTAAAAGCAAAGGCAAAAGAATGACCCGCCCATACGATTCCTGCTTGCAGGCCCTGCAACATGTTTCAATGGCGCTCCTAGCACGGGGGATTGGCTGTCGCACACAGGAAGGAACGCCAACCCCGCCATGCGCATACTTTGCGAAAACGTCTTGGACAATGGAGTTCAAAGCCCAGTTTGGCGTCTGCTGTTTTGCCTTTGCTTTTATCCGCTAGCTTGAGCTATCTGGTAAATTCATTCATTCAAATTGGTGTCCCGGGCGGTGCTGCAGGCACACAGGAGATGCAAACCATTCTCACCTTGAAGGCTGTTCCCATACTCACCACGTGGCAGTCACCTGGGGCACCTTTTGCTGTTTTGAAATTGCCTTCTTAATCAGAAATCTGGCACTTGCTACTTTTTATTGCTCCATTTTGAGTCACAGAAACGCTATGAAAGGGGATAAAAGGTGGTGTTATCTTAAATGTTCATTTATCCCTTTCATTGATCGTTTTGATGCATTTCGATCTGTGCTTGTGTAAGTCTGGAGCCCAGACGCCGAGGCAGGTGAGATGTCCTTTATTCGGTGCACCTACACCTAAAGGGGATGGTGCAAAAAGCCTGGCATTATGAGACAGAAACTAGCAAACTCTGTTAAAAAGCGCATGTGTAATGCAACATCGGTCAATACAATGATATTATTATTATATTCCATATATTATTCGGACTGCTGAGTCATCAGCATCACGTGCGCCTTCAGCCGGGACCATGGAACCCGGCAGAAATAAAAAGAAGGTGGGGCACAGCAACAAGAGCATGAAATGTTCCATTCTAATTATTTTCTGCATGTAAGGCTATTTATAAAAGAGTTTGGGCTCATTTTGGGCTTTCTGGAAGGTTGAAATGGATTTGCATGGATTCTTGTAACAGTCTGTTAACGCATGATTGGTTTGGAATCATGTTGTCTGGAGCAATTGAGTGATGCTGTATGTATGGCTTATTTGAAAGTGGTGGGCAAGTAAGCCTCATGAAGCGCTGCCGAAAACGCTGTAAGACCTACAGTGATGGCAACATCCGGTGGACAGAGCAAGCTCTGACTAAGGCATGGCTGCCGTGAAGGAGCACCACTGAAGCACTGGCGCTCTTTCAATCCCATGACAGCAATACAAGTTCAGAAAAGCATTCGGTTCTACCAAATGATGGTACCATCATTACAATCAAATATGCAGATGCTCTCCCTTCCGACGTCATCGATCACGTGACCCTGCAAAACAAAGTTTGGGAGCCACTGTGCCAGACAAACTCTTTCCAACCTCTCCTGTTCCTGAAGCGGTGGATACTGCGGTGGAGGATGAGGGGAAATGGAGAACCAACAATCTCCTGGGCACCCTCAGGAAGTGCAAGCACTCATGTGGCTTCTTGATAAATGATGCGATGGAACCAAGAAGTGGAGCAGATGCTTTGGATCCTCCAAGTCTAAATACAAACAGAGGATTGTGTACAGAAAAACTGGAGGATGGAGACCATTTTGATCCGTTTTGTGCAAGAACCCTCCGGAGACCAGGGCAGTTGGAACATTTCTATGTACTTTGTGTTTACTGCCTTAAAAACTTGCCTTCTTTCTTTTCTCTTTGAGTGTTAGTCATCATAATACACAACAAACACATGCTACACATGCTACCATCATCTACCTCTTGTCTAAAAAGTAGTCCTCCTCATGTCTGCAGCTGATCCTCATTAGTTCAGTTTACCTAAACCCCCTCAGCTGCAGCCAGCCAGTACGGGATTATTGTTACCCACCAGGTCATGTGCTTGAGTGTTTGTTGCCACTTACCTCCCTCTTCTACCAACCGCAGTCGGCTACGCCGTTCCAACCTCTGTCCCGTAGTCCGTTCAGCTCAGGTGGTAATTCCTTCTGTTCGTGGGTTGCTGAGTCAGTCCTTAGGGTCCTCATGGTGCCCTCTTCAGTTTTGCACCGGCACCTTGCAATCCTGTTTTGTTCCTCTTTTTTGGATTTCTTGGATTAAAAAACTTTGACTTGCTGGAACTCTCCCCGTGTGTGCATCCTGGGATCCTGACGCGTCTCTTCAGGTTGTATTGCTCTGTCGGGTTGTATACTGTACAAGTGTTACTACATTGGACCTCATTATTCTCTTGTATTTTGAAGCCAGCAGCAGATGTTGCCTTGACCGCATAGCATGTGACTAACTAGACTAATCATTGTTAGTAGTATCCTGCAAGGCGGAGCCTCGTCACACACTATTGCTGCCAATTAGCCTACCAGCCTTTTGAGCCGGGCTGTGTCCTGCTCTCATCGCCAGATTGTTCCTTCCGACTTCCCTGGACTCTTGGTTTTCACTCCCTGGCCATTTTGTGTGCTTATGCTTTGTGAGTATTGTTTGTGCTTGCCTGTGTTCTCGGCCTAGTCCCATAGTGTTGCTAACTGCTGCCCTATGTCGTGTTAGTTCTTGCTCGTATTTGTTAGGCTTTTTCTAGCGCTGTTTTATGTTCCTCTCGTTGTCAACATATCTCTTTGTATTCTCTGCGTTGGGATCCAAACACCATCACATGCTGCTCGTGGCAAGTACATTTTTTATTGCCACATGGCAAACAGTAGGTTACCAGTAGGTGCAGTAGATTCTCAGGAAACAAACAAGACCCAGTATTCATGCTATGCAGGCTCTTTAGGCTGTGCAGTTGGCCAATTAGTTGAAAGGGGGTGTTCAAAAAATGGCATTGTGGTATTCAATCAGGGATCATTGTTGTGATAAAACAGGCGTGAATCAGGTGACCCCAATTTAAGGATGAAACCATCCTTAATAGGAAACCTAAGGAAAATGGGTTGTTCAAGATATAGTTCATAAGAACGTACTTTGAATAAAAAGTTGATTAGAAAGGGGAAAATGTATAAAGAGGTGCAAAAAAATGTTGGCTCTTCATCTGAAATGATCTCCATGCTTTCAAATGGAGAGCAAAACCAGAGACACGCGTGGCAGAAAACGGAAGACATCTATAAAAATGAATGGAAGAATAGCCAGAAAGGCAAAGGCTTTAGCCAATGATCCTCTCCAGGATGATCAAGGACAGTCTGGATTTACCTCAAAGTACTGTGACAGTTAAAAGAAAAAATAAGCATGTGTAGGAAAAGTTACAAATTTCCAGTGAACACATCAGTTGAACACATCAACTGATGTGACAGAGTAAAATTGTACTTATTGGGTCCAAGGGCTGCAGACAGTTTGTAAGACAACCCCTAATTTTGAATTGAAGCCACAGTACACAGTGAAGACAGCAAAGCATCATGATATGGGCATGTTTCTGCTACTATGGTGTTGGGATTCCAGGGATCATGGATCAGTTTGCAAAATACTTGAAGCGGACATGCCCTTTGACAAGCAAAATCTTATGTTGTTATGTTATGGAGTGGCCAGCCTAAAATCTGCACCTCAATCCAATGGAGAAAATGCTGTTCTTGAAGCAAAACCAATAAATGTTCATGAATGTTGTTAAAGAATCTTGATTGGATTTTTTCAACAACATATAAGAAAATGCTGCTTAAGGGAGCGGCTCCTCCCAACACCTGCTGGATGATCCTTCCACTTACACTGCACGTCATTATAACACGTCCCAGGGATAATTGTGTGCTGGCTGGATATATGACTTTGTGGTGATTGACAGCTCCACTCTGCTGCTCTGCTCACCTCCGCTGTGACTTTTTGTAGAAAGGAAGTGTCAGAGAGTTTAATGGCAGAACGGAGGGATTTCTGCATGACAGACGTTTGGCTATTGAGACAATTAAGACTTCAACAATGCCTTGTTTACTAGAATTGTATTCACCCCCAACCACGGTTTGCCACTCACAGCAAGTGTATATAGAAATACTGTAATAATGGAAGGATAAAATGTCAGATGTTTTTTTAATCTCTGTATACATGCCTGGCACTGATGCACAATATGTTGTATAAAAACTAGAGATTAGCGTCATTAATTCATTCCAGAAGGTCAGACTCTAACCGAAACGGATGCTAACCAAATCAAATTTTCCCAAACAGATCGTGTAGATCCAATTCATGTGTTCTGCTTTCCAATTATTGTTTGACATGCATAATGATTCGTGAGAGGGTTAAATGCACATTTAAGGTTACTTTTACCTTCACTGAATATGTGATTCTTGAGGCGACATCGCGACCAACGACGCGTTAAATTCTTTCTTGAAGTCAAGTGTTTCCCACCTTGGTACTTGGTGTCACGTTGTGCCTTTGGGAACGCCCACATTTTATTTATACCTTTCATTTGTGGTTTATTTCCATTTGCAATTGTTTGATGTAAAATAATTGTGCCCTGCAATTGACTGGCGACCAGTCCAGGCTGTACCCCGCCTCCCGGCCAAAGTCTGCTGGGATAGGCTCCAGCATCCCCGCCAGCCTAATGAGGATAAGCGGCATAGAAAATGAATGAATGAAAATAACAGTTGCAAAACTATAAAAATGCAATGCAGCCTAACAAGATGGGTGTTTTCTAATAACGAATGAAGATACAGTTGGATTGAAAAAAATTGTGGTATAGTAATTTTTAGAAAAATAATGATAAAAAAACCGTTCTAACCCGTCGGATGCTAACTGAGGTACTGTAACGTACATACGTTTTTACCCAAAGTTTTATTTGAACATATAACAGGATGGGGCATTCCCACACAACCATTGCGATGTTGGATCCTTCCTTGATGAAATCTTGCCAAACAGGTGGATTGAAAGGAAGGGTTTCAAACAATACCCATAATTATTAGGTTGAAAGACAAAGTCTACGCCAGAAGATCTGCAACAGTGGCATGAATTGAGAGCAACCACTGAACGTACAGCAGCCTTCAAAATAATAGCAATCCAATGTGACCAACCAGATGAATGACTGTTATTAGTGTATTGTAATTGCTACATGGCAAACAAGTTGCTAGTATGTGCAGTAGATGCAGTAGAAAAGTCTCAGCATTCATGATATGCAAGCTCCTAAACGTGGGCAATTAGTTGAAAGGGGTGTGTTGGACTTTCAGCTGGCAGCAGAGGAGGATGGCAGGCTGAACTTTTGGCACCTGTGTGTAAAAAAACCACTGAAAAGCAGGACCGGGGGAATACAGCGAAAAAAAAGCCACACAATAAAAATTGACTGACGACCCAATTTGGGCTGATTTGCACAAGAAAATGCTGGAGCCTAACATCCAATATGGCGAGGGAACAACAATGGCAGTCCATGCGGGATTTGAGACTATAAGCAAACAGATAAGGGACCTCAAGCCAGAACTTAGACAAGACCTCACCAAACTTCAAAAGGAAATGAAACGAGGCGAGCCCCTTTCATTAGGCTTACAAAAGGAAGGTGACCCTGATAAACGTACATGCACTTCCTGACAGTCAAAGGCACTTCCTTAAACCATTGCTTGATATAACAGCGTTAGGGATGGAGGGCTTGGGCATAGGTGGAGGAGATTTCAATGTAGTACTAAATCAGGATATGGACAACACCAACACTAGCAGGAGACTTGCAGTGCTAATCGATACTACTTGCGATGACACGGGCTTTTTCCATGTCTGGAGACATGATATACACCACACTCATAGTCCTATACCACAATCAACATACTAAAGGATAGATGACTTTTTATGCATAAAGGAGACTGCTCTAGGGCAGGGGCACCTACCTGGTAGCCCCACGGCTGCACGAGGTGCCCGCAAGCCTACTTTTCATTTGGGTTTTTAGTTTATAAGGTGGGACCACCAGACAGAAATGTATTTTCAAATACGAACCGTTTTCCATCTATCCCATTCATTTTCCACTGCTTATCCGGGTCCGGGTCGCGGGGGCAGCAGCTTCAGTAGGGAAGTCCAGACTTCCCGGTCCCCAGCGACCTCTTCCAGCTCCATCGGGAGGACACCAAGGCGTTCCCAGGCCAGCTGTGAGACATAGTCCCTCCAGCGTGTCCTAGGTCTTCCCGGGGGCCTTCTTCCGACCGGGCATGCCCGAAACACCTCACCAGGGAGGCGCCCGGGAGGCATCCGGACTAGATGCCCGAGCCACCTCAACTGGCTCCTCTCGATGTGAAGGAGCAGCGGCTCTACTCTGAGCTCCTCCCGGATGGCCGAGCTCCTCACCCTATCTCTTAGGGTGAGTCCAGCCACCCTACGAAGGAAACTCATTTCCGCCGCTTGTATCCGCGATCTCATTCTTTCGGTCATGACCCATAACTCATGACCATAGGTGAGGGTGGGAACGTAGATCGATCGGTAAACAGAGAGCTTTGCCTTCCGGCTCAGCTCTCTCTTCACCACGACGGTCCGGTACAGCGACCGCATTACTGCAGATGCTGCACCGATCCGTCTGTCGATCTCACGCTCCAACCTTCCCTCACTCGTGAACAAGAACCCGAGATACTTGAACTCCTCCACCTGAGGCAAGACCTCACTCCCAACCCGGAGGGTACAGTCCACCCGTTTCCGACTGAGAACCATGGCCTCGGATTTGGAGGTGCTGAGTCTCATCCCAGAAGCTTCACACTCAGCTGCAAACCGCTCCAGTAAACGCTGAAGGTCACAGCCTGATGAGGCCATAAGGACCACATCGTCTGCAAATAGCAGAGACGAGATCCTAAGGTCACCAAGCTGGACTCCCTCAACACCTTGACTGCGCCTAGAAATTCTGTCCATGAAGATTATGAACAGAATCGGTGACAAAGGGCAGCCTTGGCGGAGGCCAACGTTCACCGGAAACAAGCTCGACTTACTGCTGGCAATGCGAACCAGGCTCCTGCTTCGATTGTACAAGGACCGAATGGCACGTAGAAGCGGACCATCAATCCCGTACTCCCGGAGCACCCCCCACAGGACACCACGAGGGACACGGTCGAATGCCTTTTCCAGGTCTACAAAGCACATGTAGACTGGTTGGGCAAACTCCCACATACCCTCGAGTACCCTTGCAAGGGTGTAGAGCTGGTCCAGTGTTCCGCGACCGGGACGAAAACCACATTGCAGCTCCTCTAACCGAGGTTCGACTAACGGTCGTACCCTTCTCTCCAGCACCCTGGAGTAGACTTTCCCAGGAAGGCTGAGGAGTGTGATCCCCCTATAGTTGGAACACACCCTCCGGTCACCCTTTTTAAAAATGGGGACCACCACCCCGGTCTGCCAGTCCAGAGGTACTGTTCCTGACTTCCATGCAATGTTGTAGAGGCGTGTCAACCAACACAGTCCTCCAACATCCAGAGCCTTGAGAAATTCTGAGCGGAACTCGTCTACCCCCGGAGCCTTGCCACTGGGGAGTGATTTGACTACCCCAATTACCTCAGCCACGGTGATAGAACTGTCCACGTACGTATCCTCAGACTCTGCTTCCTCTATGGAAGGCATGTCAGTGGGATTGAGAAGGGCCTCGAAGTATTCCTTCCACCGACCAACTATATCCACAGTCGTGGTCAGCAAGCCCCCGTCCGCACTGTAAACAGTGTGAACTGGGGGCTGCTTCCCCTTTCTGAGGTGTCGGACGGTTTGCCAGAACCTCTTCGAGGCCGACCGAAAGTCGTGCTCCATAGCCTCACCGAACTCCTCCCACACCCGAGTTTTTGCCTCGACCACCGCCGAAGCCGCGTGCCGCTTGGCCTGCCGGTACCTGTCAGCTGCTTCGGGAGTCCCGCAAGCCATCCATGCTCGATAGGACTCCTTTTTCAGCTTGACGGCAGCCCTAACCCCCGGTGTCCACCATCGGGTTCGGGGCTTGCCACCACGACTGGCACCGACCACCTTGCGGCCGCAACCACAACTGGCTGCCTCAGCAATAGAGGCACGGAATACGGCCCATTCGGACTCAATATCCCGGTCCTCCCTCGAGATGCAGGCGAAGCTCTGCCGGAGATGAGAGTTGAAGACTCGACGAACGGGAGACTCTGCCAGACGTTCCCAGCACACCCTCACTACGCGTTTGGGTCTGCCAGGTCTGTCCGGCATCCTTCCCCGCCATCTAATCCAACTCATCACCAGGTGGTGGTCAGTTGACAGCTCAGCCCCTCTCTTCACCCGCGTGTCCAGAACATACGGACGCAGGTCTGATGATACGACCACAAAGTCGATCATAGACCTGCGACCTAGGGTGTCCTGGTGCCAAGTGCACTTATGGACATCCTTATGTTCGAACATGGTGTTCGTTATGGACAAACTGTAATTCGCACAGAAGTCCAGCAACAACACACCGCACGGGTTCAGGTCAGGGAGGCCGTTCCTCCCAACCACGCCCCTCCAAGTCACACTGTCATTGCCCACATGGGCGTTGAAGTCTCCCAGTAGAACTATGGAGTCACCAGCTGGGGTGCTCTCCAGCACCCCTCTGATAGACTCCAAGAAGGCTGGGTACTCTGAACTGCCGTTCGGCGCATAGGCACAAACCACAGTCAGGACCCTTTCCCCAGCCCTAAGGCGTAGGGAAGTAACCCTCTCGTTTACTGGGGATGACTCCAACACAGAGGCACCAAGCCGGGGGGCTAACAATAAGCCCACACCAGCTCGCCGCCTCTCCCCTGCGGCAACTCCAGAGAAGAACAAGGTCCAGCCCCTCTCAAGGAGTTTGGTTCCAGAGCCTAAACTGTGGGTTGAGGTGAGTCCGACTATATCTAGTCGGAATCTCTCCGCCTCTTCCACAAGCTCGGGCTCCTTCCCCACCAGAGAAGTGACATTCCATGTCCCAAGAACCAGATTTGGTCGCCGAAGGCCAGGTCGCCCGGACACCCGCCCTCGACCACTGCCCAAATCACACAGCACCGGACCCTTATGCTTGCCCCTGCAGGTGGTGGGTCTGCGGGGGGTACGAACCGTTTTCATTTTGCAAAAGAACTCTCACAAGAACAACGCTGGTGACCCCTGCTTTAGGGTAAAGGGATGTAGAACAAATGAAGCTGATGTGTCTGATCACCGTGCGATTTACGTAGGAGGGAGAGGAAGACAATATGGAGGATGAATGTGGGAATGTTGAGGTAACAGAGCATAATAGACTGGAAATAAAGGAGTACAGTTTTTTATTGACAAGGGGGAAGTAGATCCACGGGATACACTGAAGGCAGTGATACGAGCTAAATGATCCAGCAAAAAAGCTAAAATGGGAGCTGCCAACAGCAGAACAACCGCTCAAAGAGAATGGCAAAGCACCATTACTAACCCAAATACATCAACTCGGGTCCCAGATGAGTGAAAAAATCAGGTTTTGTGAAGCAGCATTCTATGAGTCAGGGTCCAAAGCAACCACACTATTCGCCAGGCGCCTGAGAAAACAACAGTTCCACAGTTCCATCAGTAAAACACGCGATCCGAGAACAGAGCGGACAAAGAGAAGGAAGGACTAGAAAAGTTTGCGTACAGAAACTGTACATGGAGCTACAGAGGCTGAAATGAACTAGATCTAAAGTATTTTGGTGTCAGGTGGGATTAATAGACTTGCTCAGTCAGTTAGTGTCCATCCACATTGCTTTATGCTGTTTTTGCGGGTTTATGAAGTTTTTGTTTGTGCAGAAATATCTTGCTTGATGAATGCATGCACTGTTGTCTGCTACAACGGCCAAAACGGCTGGAGCTTGCACGCCTTCTGCCAGGGATTTGAAGCTCCATCAATGTGTCACAAACACCTTGTTAGCCGCCATGTATTGGAGATTTACAAAGGTGCTCTTGAAATGTTGGGTGTTAATAATAATTAATATTAATTAGCAATTTCATTTAACGCCAGTGTTATTTCGAAGAACAGAAGTTTGCATTTCCGATGGCATGTTTTACTTTTTGTAGCTCTCTACACACGAATTTGAAGTTAAGGTACTTCAGGCATGGTATTTTACACTTAAGGGTCTAATGGTTCTCTTAAGTTACATCTTTTTGTCGGTGTATCTGCTAATTATAGGAAACATGCACATACACACGTTTGGCTCCATAGAGCCAAATGCTGTTGCAGTAACATTACTTATCATATTGAGTCCAAATTCACTGTAGCGTAGACAAGTGACAAATGTTCTTTGTTTTCTTTATAGTGCAACATCTTGGTGAAGGTGAGATATGTACAAAGTGAGAAGTACAGTGGTGTGAAAAACTACTCCTGACATTTTGTCACACTTAAATGTTTGTGCTCATAAAAAACATTTAACTATTAGTCAAAGATAACATAATTGAACACAAAATGATGACTGCCAAGACTTTTGGGAAAAGATCTCGTGGACTGACGAGACAAAAGTAGAACTTTTTGGAAGGTGCGTGTCCCGTTACATCTGGCGTAAAAGTAACACCGCATTTCATAAAAAGAACAGTAAAATATGGTGGTGGTAGTGTAATGGTCTGGGCTTGTTTTGCTGCTTCAGGACCTGGAAGGCTTGCTGGGATAGATGGAAGCATAAATTCTACTGTCTAGCAAAAAATCCTGAAGGAGAAGGTCCGGCCATCTGTTGGTCAACTCAAGCTAAAGCCATCTTGGGTGCTGCAGCAGGACAATGACCCAAAACACACCAGCAAGTCCACCTCTGAATGGCTGAAGAAAAACCAAATGAAGACTTCGGAGTGGCCTAGTCAAAGTCCTGACCTGAATATTATGTCATGTATTTGTTCTGTGACAACACTTTTCTTTCTTCTACATCTAAAACGTTCCCAGTCATAGAAAAACTAGGTCTTCCACTTGAGGCCAAGCTGCACTTGACAGATGAATCGGGGACAGAGGTGGATGCAGATGTGTTTAGGGACCCTTACAGTTACAGGGTCCACTGAACGGTCAACAGGTGAGTCTTGGCCTTGCCGACTAAATATTGGATGACTGATAACAGTTCCTTTGAGTGTAGCTTCCCCACTGGTTTGAAGTCTGGAATAATAATTCCAGTCCAAAAATCAAGAGATAAAAATGTTGTTAATAATCATAGGTCAATTAGCATACTCCCTGTTTGATCAAAAGCTGTAGACAAAGTTGTTGCTGAGCAACGAACAACACATTTAGAAGAAAAGCCCTACTGCATCCTATGCAGTTTGGCTTTGGAAATAATCACTATACCGAGACAGCTTGTTGCTACCTATTGGAGCCAATTAGGTCAAGCCTTGATACAGGAAAGGTGGTTGTGCTGTGTTTTTAGACTCGCGAAAGGCTTTTGACACAGTGAATCATGTGGTGCTACAATCCAAGTTAAAAGAATATAAACTCTCTATGGATACCCTTACTTGGTAAGATCTTATCTTGATGGACGTTCTCAGTGTGTTCGCGTAAATAATACGGCATCACAACTGAGAACATGCACCAAGGGAGTGCCACAAGGCTCTGTCCTGGGGCCGCTTTTGTTCAGTTTTTATATTAATGGTCTGTCATCTGTGTGTGATGATACAGGTGTATAGATGTATGCTGATGACGCAGTCATCTACACAGATGGGAGAAACCCTGAACATGTGGCGGCCAGATTATCAGTGACAATTGACAAAATTGCTAAATGGCCGAATGATTCTTTCTTAACATTAAATGTAGAAAAAACAGTAACAGTATTTTTCTCAAAGTAATCATAAAACTTATCTCTTGGTTAAGGTGAACGACAAAACAATAACAAATGTTACCGAGTTCAGATGTCTAGGCAGATTCAACACAAAAAAATTGTCATACTTTAAAGTATAATCTATCAAATTTTAGGGCCATACCGAGTTCACTGACAACCAAAGAGCCAAAATGTATGTGAATGCAATGATTTTGTCCCATTTAACATTTGGTATTTCATGTTGGTCTCAAGCAAATAGGACACCATTGGAATCCATCTACAAACAAGTACTTAAAAGCACTGACAGAAAACCACGACAATATCATCATTGCAGGATGCTTAGCAAATACCAGATGTTAAGTTTGGAAAACATGCTCCAATTTCTGAATTTACGGCTGTTGTTTAAAAGGATTAACAATATGGCTCCTCCGCCATTAAAAAAGTTTGTCACATTAACCTTGTCGTGGAGAATAATGGAGCCAAACGCACCACTTCTGTAGCCGAGGAAGAAAAAAGCCCCCTCCGTTTATTAGAACATGCCTTTTATACACCTCTGGCACACCACAATCCGCACGTACTTTCCCGGAAACTTCTCCCTAACAGGACATGTTTTGGTACACTTCTGGCTCTCCTCATGTTTCTGAAGACGCATTGTATAACTAAGCATCTGGAGTTCACAATTTTACAATATATTCCCCCTTTTTGGGGGTCCCAAACCCCCAAACAACACAAACCATCTCTTCGGGCATCATCGTTTCATCTTGTCCAATCCTGAATCACATTCACGGGTGAAGTTCATGCAGTACGTGATACTTGTCCTGGCAAGTGGGTGTTGAGGGGAAAGGTTTTTGGCAGTGAGTTGTCCCTGGGTGGGGGCAAAGTGGGGTGTGATCGCTGTTTCAGCTCACATTATTCACCGCCCAACGGATTATTGTACCCCTGTAAGAACGGTGTTGGCCATCTTAAGTCCTTTTCTTCGATCACCCGCCGATGATCAGCATGCTGTCGTCTGGAAGGACCCTTTGTGATGAGGGGCTTCCTTCACCGAGACGAGTTGGTGACTTGGCACGTCACATGTAGGAGGAGGGCGCTCGTCTCACCCCTTCTTTGTCGCCAACATCCGGGTTGGGTGTTGTTTCCTCTCGGCCTGGCTCCCTCCCCGACTACGGCTTGTCCGGATGTTCCGTCTCAGCCATCCTGTTCCCAATCTATGGTTGCAGCCCAACTGGGTGGCGCCATCTCTGGTGGAACAATCCCTTCCTATATCTAGTGGTGTGCCTCATACTAGCCTGACCGTCAACTACTTCCTATGATTTATGGATTACTATTGAGTATATGTATTGCCTGTGTCTTATTGACTTCTGTAGCGTAGTGAAATTCCTAAAGGTGATAACATGATGATACTGAACAGAATGTGTAACTCTTGCTACCCTAAAACATAGTTTAGATAACTGCTTGACTCGGTGTATAGGTGTGTAGCCAAGGCTGTAGCGTAACTAAACTGCTGAGTATCTATGTACGTGTGTGCGGTGATTATGTTGAATAACTGAAATAGTATAGCTATTAATAATTACTGACTGATGTTGGTAAGATGTACGTGTGTTTGCATTGTTATTCAGTCCTACCAAGTCCATTGTCCTTTTAAGTCAGTCCAGTCTTTGGCTTGGCGGTTTCCCAAGCAATGTTAATATAGTTCGTGGCGAGGCCTCAGCATATTGTGATTTTGGACGGCGGTGGTCAGCTGGTGTCCAGTGTCCTTCCCAATCACATCATAAATCATACCTCATGGCTAAGTCAGTCCTCTGAGTCCCTGTCGTCATCGAAAGCATCAGGATTGGGAAACAGGTCAGGCTGTTCAACCACCAGTTGCGCCAGCTGGGCCTCTGCCACCTTGGTAGCCGCCAGCACAGTCATCTGTCTTACAAAAGTCTTAAATAGTAATTTTTTCAGAATGGTACAATGCAACAAAGTAACAAGCATATTAGTGTCAGAACTACTACTACAGTTATTCCCATCTTTGCCAGATTGGCACCCCAGTACCCAAGTTTTGTTGTGAACCAATCAAGTGACATTGTATCTCATCCTGCATGGTATCACGTCCTGCTTCCTTCCACCTGGACCGCAGTTGGTGTCGCTCGGACCACCTTGTAGGGGCCCTCTCGTCTTGGGGCGTGCCACTTCCACCTGTACCCTTTGATGTACATCTGGTCGCCAGGCACCACCAAGCCGTCTGCCGCCTTTGTGGACTCAGGAACCCTGCTTTTTTCCTGCACATAGATGGCTCTATGTATGGCAGTTAATTGTTTTAGATAGTCGTTTAGTTCCTGCTGTAACTGCTCAAGAGGAGGTCCTTTTATATGGTCCTCTTAAATGTGGTGCTGGCATGGGTCGACCCGTAAGCATCTCATGCGGTGTTAGATGTGTAGTTCTGTTAGTTTGCATGCGATAGCTCATTAGTGCGAGTGGTAGCGCATTAGCCAATTTAGCTTTGTGCTAGCACATATTTTGTTGAGTTTAGCTTTGATTGTCCCATTCACCTGCTCTACCATTCCTTGGGACTGAGGAAGGTAGACACAACCTAACCTTTGTTTTATTCGCAGCTGTTGTAAGATTCCTTTAGCTACTTTTTGCACAAACGCCGAACCATTATCAGAACTTATTTCCGATGGTATGCCAAATCGCAGAACTACTTCTCTTAACAGGAATTTAACAACAGTTTCTGAGCTCTGATCTTTTGACGGCGTTGCTTCGACCCAACGATTAAATCGGTCAATCACCACCAACATATATCTTTTTCCCTGCACCGATTTGATCGTGTCTACTTAGTCCAGCACAAGATGTTTGAATGGTCCTTCCGGAACAGGTATGTGTCCAATAGGTGTAGTTACACCTTTTCTGACATTATTCTGTGCACTACTTTCACATTGACCCAAAACTTCATCTACCATTTGTTGCAAATATGGTGACCAATATCCTTGCTGCTTTATCTTCTTTACAACTTCCCCCCCTTGCACAGTGATCCAACCTGTGCACATCTGATACTAGCAGCGGGACAAGTGTAATAATCAGTACCTTCATGTGATCTCCATAACCCTTTCTCAGCTTTGAAGCTCCTCTCTGATGCCACAATGTGTGTTCACTTAACCCTGCCTTCTGTTGCATCAGCACAATATCATCTGTAGTAGTGACTGGTTCAGTTGACACCAATGGAGCCAAAACCGTCACTTAGCTTTTGGAAGCACCTTTTGCTGCTTCGTCGTTTCCCACGAAGCTTCACAGTCCGAACCAGAACACGATTTCCTTCAACCAAACTGGATGGAATGACTTGCCGGTCGAAGCGGCTTTTATGCCTCTCTCCTGCCTTTGCTGCATTCTTGAATGCCAAGTCAAAACTTTCCTCCATACAAGACCTCAAATCTGCAACATACTGTGAATGAGTTTTGAAGTTCTTCTTCCGCACCGGCAACCCAAAAGCCAGATCTATAGGAAGCCGGGGAGAACGACCGAACATCATTTCATAAGGAGAAAACCCAATCACATCATTTCTCGTGCAATTGTAGGCATGCACTAAAGGTTTTACATAGTCCTTCCATCTCGCTTTCTGTTTGTTTTGCAGTGTTCCCAGCATGCTGAGCAGTGTACGATTAAACCGCTCCACTGGGTTCCCCCTTGGGTGGTATGGGGTCGTGCGGGTCTTTACAATACCGGCAAGTTGGCAGAACTTTTTGATAAGTTTTGCTTCGAAGTCTGGTCCCTGATCGGTATGGAGACGCTCAGGGATTCCGTACACCACTATGAAGTTTTCCAACAGGACTTTTGCCACTGATTTAACTTTTTGATTTGTGGTTGGTATCGCCACTGCAAATTTTGTAAACTGATCCGTGAAAACAAGAATATCCTTTGTGTTGCTTTGATCTGGTTCCAATGACAAATAATCCATGCAAAGTAATTCTAGTTGGCGGCTGGTCGTGATGTTGACTAAGGGCGCAGATATTTCCGGATGTGCCTTCCGTCTCACACACCGGGGACAGGTCTTGACTTTCATTTCCACAGCAGCAGACATGCATGGCCAGAAGAATCTTGATCGAACGAGGTCCAAGGTCCTTTCTATGCCCAGATGGCCCATATCATCATGGAGACTTGACAAAACAATGGGTCGCAGCTCTTCAGGCAGGACAAGCTGATAAGACACTTGTTCCCTGTCTCTCCTCCTCCGAACCAAGATCTCATCTTGCAACTCCAGGCGATTAAACTCTCTCAATAGGAGTGCGAGGTCTGGAAGCTCTTGGCGCACTGTCAGAGGGACTCTCTCCCCTGTCTCCATCTGGCAAATGACCTCCTNACTTGATCGAACGAGGTCCAAGGTCCTTTCTATGCCCAGATGGCCCATATCATCATGGAGACTTGACAAAACAATGGGTCGCAGCTCTTCAGGCAGGACAAGCTGATATGACACTTGTTCCCTGTCTCTCCTCCTCCGAACCAAGATCTCATCTTGCAACTCCAGGCGATTAAACTCTCTCAATAGGAGTGCGAGGTCTGGAAGCTCTTGGCGCACTGTCAGAGGGACTCTCTCCCCTGTCTCCATCTGGCAAATGACCTCCTTGATAACAAGGTCAGCTCGCTGCTTCTCCCCGAGGTTCAGATGGGTGAGTGTGGAAACTACTGGCAGCCCATGCTGATCTTCATTTGCGTAGGAATCTGGAATTGCTTTAGCTGACACGCCCAGGGACTCGACCAGAGTTATGGGATTGTCTATAGCAGTGATTGGCTGGTATGTTCTTGCAAGACAACCATGACAAATGGCGGAAATAACGTTAAAATCAACTTCCTACAGGTCTGATGATTCACAGGCATGCTCTTGTGCAAACCGGTGGATCAGTTCCGAGTCTTTCTGTGCTTGATGGTCAGCAGAGTGGTCTTGAGGACATCGAGACAAAGCATCAGCGTCGAGGTTTTGCTTTTCAGCTCAATATTGCAACTTGAAGGTGTACGTAGAAAGGTCAGCAAGCAATCTGTGACTGGCCGCGTCCAACTTTGGAGACGTTAAAAGGTAAGTGAGTGGGTTATTATCTGTCACCACAACAAAATGGACCCCATACAGGTAATCATGAAACTTTTCAGTTATGCTCCATTTCAGTGCAAGAAATTCCAATTTGTGAGCTGGATACCTTGATTCGCTTGCTGACAATCCACGGCTGGCATAGGCAATCACTCTTAGCTTACCCTCTTGCTCTTGATATAGGGCAGCTCCCAGGCCGATGGTACTGCCGTCCGTATGGAGAATGTAGGGCAGCTTGGGGTCTGCAAAGCAGAGAACTGAAGAACTGGTCAATCTTTCAACCAATGTATCAAATGCCAACTGGCAAGCAGGAGACCAACGCTCGCCAAAGGACTGTCTTGGATCACGGCCCTTGTCTGGAGAGGTTTTGGTCCGAGACTTTGAGTTCGGCCCATACCCTCTTGTGAGATTGTTCAGTGGCTTGGCAATTTCAGCATATCCTTGAATAAATCTCCGATAATATCCAGCAAATTCTAAAAAAAACTTCAACTCTTTTGGAGTTCTTGGAATTGGCCAGGATTTAAGTGCCTGAATCTTGCTGGGATCAGTCTCTACTCCTCTTTCGGAAACGACATGGCCCAGATAACGCACAGACTGGAAAAATTTACACTTCTCAAGAGAGAGTTTCAACCCACATCCTTTCAGCCGATGTAACACCCGCAGCAATCGTTGCTCGTGTTCCTCCAATGAATGGGAAAAAACTATGAGGTCATCCAGAAAGACCAGAACTTCTTTTAGTTGGAGGTCTCCCATGCACGTCTCCATTAGACGCTGGAAGGTGCTGGGCGCATTTGTTACCCCCTGAGGAATTCGGTTGAATCCAACTGGGGTCACGAAAGCGGTTTTAGCTTTATCTGCCTATTCCATCTCAATTTGATAATATCCTGACTTTAGATCAAGGACACTAAACCACTTTGAGCCTGCCAAAGCTGAGAACGATTCCTCCAAGTTGGGTAAAGCATAAGCGTCTTTGACTGTCTGGAGATTTAACTTTCTATAATCAATACATAGACGTATGTCGCCATTCTTTTTTCTGACTACGACTATGGGTGAAGCAAACGGCGACTCTGATTCCCGAATGACACCAGCTGCAAGAAGGTCTCGTAGATGTTGTCTCACAGCCTCAATGTCATGAGGGTGAATTGGTCTGGGTCTGTGCTTGAACGGAGTTCCGTCATTCAGTTTCATACGATGTTTTATTTTGTCTGTGTGGCCGAAATCCAAATCATTGTGTGAGAATACATCTGAAATCTCATTTACTTTATGGACAATTATTTTCTTCCACTCTGGAGAGATAGGGGAATCACCAAAATCGAGTTTGAGCGAGTAAGGAGTTCTTTCCGATGTTGGCTGAATACTTGACACATGTGACAGGATTTGAGGAGACATGGAAAGTTCGGCGATGGTACTAAGAGGTGGAATGATGACGTCATGATCTGTCTCATTGGGGAGAATAACTGAGATTTTCTTAGGGGATTGACTTGAGAACCTAATGAGCATTTTTTTTTTTTACACACAACCCACCTGGCAGAGGCAAGGCTGGATGCTCCACAAGCACCCACTGGCTTGACGATGGCACACTGGTATGAACTGAGCCATCCATAACCTTAATGTGACCAGCTGGAACCACCACTGGACCTCGACTGGCTAGTCGCACTGCTCGGCCACTGCCTGCCTCTTGCGTCTGGTGACGGATCTGCAGGAATCTGTTTTGACTTGCGATCCGGTGTCCAAGAGACAGTTGAATTCTTGACCAGAGATATTTACATTTACTGTGCACTTGGACCCGACTAAGCCCTTGGGTAATCGGGATGTTATAGTTTAAGCAGAATGGTTCAAATTCTCAACAGAGTAACAGAGTTCTCGTTGGGACATTGTAAGTCCGCTCTAGTTCCAGTTCGCCCCTTAACTGAAACTCGATCTAGTTTAAAGTTTGTCGAAATGAATTATTTGATCTCTGCCATTTTTGTTGTTTCTCTAAAAATTGTTTTTTCTTAGCCCCAACAAGAACTGAGTTAGGCGGATTGTCACAGTGACTTTTTATACGGCCATCTTCACCACACCGATAGCAGTAACCAGGTTTGGGCGCAGACGGCGGGTTCTTTGATGGCTTGCCCACCTTCTGGCCTTCACCACGCTGACTGTTGAGTGTGGGCTGCTAGAGACTAGACTGGGCGGCTGTCAAAGCTGCAAGCTGTTTTTGGATGTCAGCGAGTTCCTGGGCGAGTTTCTGTGTGACGTTGGTGAGAGCAGCTATTTCCCCCTTCCCTTCCGAAGAATTGAGAACGTAGTGAGCATGATTTGTGACTTGAGGTCTTGCTGTGCCCAGGTGCTGCTTCATGCGGATTGCCTTGGTTGCTTCCTGATCTTCCTCAGTCCGCAGCAACAGGAGCAGATCAGAAAACAATGGCGGATTGAACTTTTGTTGTTTTAGTTGAAGATCTGTAATGAGGGAATTGTCCCAACAAGCGTGACAGAATTATGTAAGCAAATGTCGATCATTATCTCTGCCTGACACTCCTCCCCTTTTTACAGCCAGATTCAGCGCCACCTGCAGGCGAAGCAAATAAGCGGACGGCTTCTCACCAGCATCTTGGAATGTGTCCATAAATTTGGCAAATCTTGTACTGTACCATAGGCTGAATCGAGTGCCGGCAGATAAATACATGGGACTGTCAGGTTTCAAGGGCTTTACCATATTAGCAGCAGGTGGTAACAAACTGTCAAAAATCTTGCGTGAGCGTTGTAGGTCTGAAATGGTAGGATCTCTCGGTAGAAGCTCGACTCCAGAGCGCCAAGTGTCATAATCGGTTTCGTGTTGGGGTCCGGGAGATTTCCCAGAAAGTTCTGAGACGCTGAGAAGGGTTTGTACTGTCCTCATTCTTAACAATGTGTTCAACGACATATCGCTGAATTCCCGGGGGGTTGAGATCAGGTTGTTCCATACCAGGCCTTGAGAATCTGGTTGACTGCCGGCCCATTGGTGGTGAGTCAACCTTCGGTGGCACATCCAATTGTTGAGCTGTGAGAGCAAATTCATGTAGAGGATCAAAAGAGGTAGGTTTGTTTGGTGGCGGTGTTGCATTAGCACGAGCAAGAACAGTCGGCTTAATATTTTCTGGTGGCAACTTGTCTTCAGTGACAGGAGGCTGGAGTTCGGTCACCGTCTGACCAAGCAGAGACATTGCCCCGGTTAACACGACTGCAAAACTCAGACCAGTTTATTTTGCAACTTTCCGCAACTCAGACGCATAACCTTTGGTTTTTAATTTGCCAACCTCTTCCACACACACAGTAGACAAGTCTAATAGTTCATAAATAACTTCCACGGTGTCACACACGTAAGTATAAGGCAACATACCACGTAAATCAACCAAACTTGCTCCCGAAGAATATTCAACAACAAATAGTATCACGAAAAGCGGATTCAGGTTCATCAATGAGCTCAGTTTTAGAGAACCATAACGTTTCAGTGTGTGTCCTGTTCTGTATCAAAATTGCATTTGGAATCTTAATGCCACGTTTCTCAAATGTATCCATTGTCATGGAATATCATTTTCAAAAAATGTCCAGTCTTTATATACTCCACTCCTGGCTAGCTCGCCACAATTATGTAGCATATGCGTTACCCAAAGCTAATAATAAGTAGGTAACAATGTAATTATAGCCAATGTTAAAGTGGCATTGGGCTAGTTCAGAAGCTCTAGATATCGACTCCAGGAGTGGAGTGAGAATCTAGGACTGAGACAGTTATTGAAAGTTGCTGGTACCATATATTGGAAAGACATACAATTCAAAAACAATACAAGTGCATACATAGTATGAAGAACGGCCATTCAGGGAAAATATTTACATTCATAATCCGAGTTCAAGAAAACATTCATTCAACAGATTCTGCCTTAGCAGTTTAAATAATATATATGTAAACAATGGAAAAGGCTCGAGTATTTGTCTGACGTATGACCTGCAAAAACGTTCGTGGCGTGGAGGTTGTCCATACATTGCTGAGGTAGGTTGGGCTGAGGTAGGTTGTGCAAAAGTGCGAAGTATGAATGGGGTCCAGAATGTGTAGCCACGCGCCGTGCAGACAGACAAAATAGTTCAAAACGGGGTACAAATGTAAAGGGTGGCTACAGGAGCCTCCTACCGGCCCAACCGAGCAGGTAAGGGTCTCAATTCTGTATCGGGGCTGAGGATATATTCCAGGCTTGTTGCCTGAGTTCAGTTCAGTTCAGTTCCTCAAGGTTCTAGCTCGCTATCCGACCTGGCCAATTCAGGTCTTAACGCGTGCTCGCGCTCTTTTCTGTAGTGGTCGGGATCCAATAGTTAGCTGCTGTAGCTTCTGCCCTGAATCCTATGCCTCGCGCTGACCGACACGTCTAACTTCCTGTTTATATACTACCTGATGTCACGTGACTACGTCACCAACGCGATGAGGTCGGCAGTGCTCTGAAAATAGGAGAACGGTGCTGGAACAGGATTTTCACACCTGGGTTACACATAGGTGATGGTTCATACTTCAAAAGTCACCGTTTGTTTTCTCAGAAAAAAACATGCTCTACAGATTCAACTTTATCTGTTTGAGACTGCAAATCCCTTAGGTTCAAAGAAAGGGATACACAGACTTACTTGTATTTACTTTATCTTGAGGAACCGGCCAGCAACATATAATTCCATATTGATGAATATTCATGTTGTGGCACTCTTTCACTCACAAGACCTGAAGAAATATGGATTTGATTAAGTATTTAGACCTCTTATTGATGATCTTAAAACATTTGAAACACAAGGACTTGAAGTGCCTTTCTCAGACTCACCATTGCTTGGTTCTGTGATCCAAATGAAAGGTGACAACCTAGGAATACAAACCCCACCCACAGAGAGAGAGTCACCATCAGCCTGCTCTGGGGCCGTCACCCCCTGCCCCTTAAAACTGTGGACCTCTAGGGTTCACAGCAAAAAAAACCAAACAACCCCAACCATTACTAAACTTGCATCGAATTAATATGGTATAGTCAGGTCACAAACCAACTCACCAGGAGGCTCCTACCAACTCAGGTAACCAGGTACCATGGAGCATTTTAACAAAGGCAGGGACTCTCCAGCTGGGCAGGCTAGGCAAGACACCGTCATAAAAAACGATGCACAATTAAGACAATGGTGCATGAGACAGGGCATCGGCCAGGACGTTTTCCCGCCCTTTGATATGGCGAATATCTAGGTTGTGGCCCTGTAAGAATAATGACTACCTGACTAACCTCTGGTTGGAAGATCTCAGGCTCTTTAAGAAAATCAGTGGGTTATGGCGCCGTGTGCCACCCACAAAAACTTCAAAATGCTGCAACGCCCCAACAAGCGCGAGCGCTTCCTTCTTGATAACAGAATAATTGGCCTGATAAGGATCAAAATTTTTTCAGAAGAAGCAGACCGGTTTCAACAGCCCATCATCATCCCCCTGGAGCAAGACGGCACCAGCCCCGACCTGGCTGGCGTCCACCTGAAGTTCGAATGGTCTATCAAACTGGGGAGCTGCTAGAACTGGAGAAGAGCACAAGAGAGACTTCATATTTTCAAAGGCCTGTTGGCAGTCAGATGACCAAATAGATTTAGCTTGAGCCTTTATCAGCTCAGTCAAAGGGTAGAGCAATTTCTACAAAAACCCTTGTAATAACCCACAAGGCCTAAAAAATGTTGGCGCTCTTTTTTTGTGGTGGGCTCAGAAAATTTAGCCACAGTAGTGACCGTGGCATCGACAGGTGCAACCCAACCCTGACCAATTATGCGGCCGAAGCACGTCACTGGCGCCCTAGCAAATTCACACTTAGAAAAATTTCCCGTTAAACTGGCTTCTGCCAACCGCTCAAACAACGCTTCAATTCTCTGCAAGTGAGAATGCCATGTGTCAATGAACAGCACTAAATCTTCCAAGTAGTCTGCACAACCCCGCAAACGCATCGTGACCCTATTCATCAGATGTCGAAACGTCGCCGGAGCATTTATTAAGCCAAAAGGTATAACCATTGTAGCATGTTCGATCAGAGGTATTGGGAGTTCAGTAAATCCAAATAGAAGGCCAGATAAACACAGCTATTTATTTAAACACCAAGCCAAATTAAAGACAGACGTCTGGGCTAATTACCTTTTCCTGCCAGCACAGAAACTACATGATCCTTACAACAGCAGACCAGCAACGAGCAAAGTATCTCTCCCCGCCCAGCTTCTTTAAACTTTAGGATGCCGTCATTTTCTCCGCCTTCGCCTTACAGTTCTTTGTTCACTTTGCGCATCAATCATCCCTCCTCCCGCGGAGCGATCGGCGATCGGGCCAGTCCCGGTGTTTTATCTGCAGCTGCGCTTCCTTCTTCCTTTCACGCTCTGCAGTTGCCAGACCTTGGTGTTGCCTTATCTTGCTTCCCATGATAGCCGAAGAATGTTGATACTGTGGGCCCTTGATGCTCCAACGTTTTGAATTTTTTTTAATCAGCCCTGCCAATTCTGCCTGCTGAGACAGAGACAAATGAGACAATGAATCAAGATTTTTAAGAGATTCAGAATTTGCAAGTCTGCCACACAGCACAGCGCTATCAGGGTCTAGGACCCCGTCCCGCTCCTGAACCACAATATGCGTATCTACCGCGAGAGCCGGACACCCGCCTTTTACTTTGCTGACAGCCGAACGCTCATAGTACGGTTTCAGGAGGTTAAGGTGACAGAGCTCTATTGACGTACGGCCAGAAGTCACTATTAAATAATTCAAGTCTGGGATTTTCTCCTTTACAGTAAAAGGACGTGAATATTTTGCTTGAAATGGCAAACAAACAAGAGGTGTCAGAGCGAGGACTTGGTCTCCAGAACCAAACTCGTGGTGCTCTGTATCCCGATCATATTGCTTGATTCCGACAGCTTTCAAAATTTGAGCGAACATGAGCGAGGTGACATTTGTATAGTCTTGGGAATGCCAAACACTGAAATAAATTGAGACAACGCTTTAACGACAGCTTTTGTAGTGATGGAGCGAAGAGTGTAAGCAGCTGGATATCGCGTGCTCCGGCACCTTACAGTTAATAGGTATTTGCAACCAAATGTGTAGTGGAACCTAAATATCCTAATCTGGGTCATCTGCAATGCGTGTAAGTGTTGGATCCAGCTACGCTTTGGGCTGTTTGAAAGGCCAGTGCTTGAAAGCTCAATGTAATTTGTATTTATAGCACGGACAATCACGCACTAACATGCCGACCGGCGCCTCCCGCTAAGACGACGTGGGTAAGATTATGTTTTGCGTACTCGGGGCTACGGTAGCTCGAACATAGCTTCTCACCGCTATGGGAAACCAGTACCTCTAGTCGAGCTTCTCCCTCTTCCAGGAGCTGTATTGCAGCTCAGAGTGGTAAGTAATGCCTGTCGTTGCTGCGGGAGTTTTAATATTGTCGTCAAATTGTCCTCCACTTTGTCACTTCAGACGCTGTGGTTTTGCCCTACCTAGCATCGGCGCTGCCGCTGCATTTGGTCCTGCTCATTGATCCGATCAAAGTATCGTTGTGCATGATTCTGTTTTAGACAACCCTGGTCCGCTTCTGACGAGTGGTGGGCTTATCGGCCACCTGTTCCTTTGGCGGGCAGGGCATGCAACTGGGTACCGCCATAGAAGAGCTTTCGCTGTGCACTGTGGATGGTGCATAGCTAAAAGACTGCCCCTTACAGCCGTGGGGACATTATTCTGTGTACTGGTGAACTGTTTTTACTAGTTGCCATTGTGTGTGTGTGTGTGTGTGTGTGTGGAACGGTTTGTGGATGTTTCCCTGGTGTATACACAGTATTGATAATGTCTTTCTGTCCTAGGAGCTGACCGCCGATCCGGTGTTGGTGGTGCTGGATAACCTGGTGGTGGTCTCCGTATGGTTTGTGGTGCACTATTTCCCCCTTGTATTGTGTCTGTGTTGGGTCTTTTTCTTTTGCTTCCTTTTGCCGTTTAGGGTAATGTCCCATTGGTTCTGCTCCCTGCACTGGTGAGACCTAGTTCAGCTCCTAGTGGTATTGATAGTGTGTATGGTTGGACAAGCTATATTTTTAAGAAGTAAAAGCTAGTATTTTATGTTTTCCAAAATAAAATAAGGTTTATCTCCATTGTCCTCCAGGTAAAATTCCTGGGGTGGCATTGTTCAATTTCGGCACTGTAGCCACTGCTATGATTTTCTAGCAGGACGCGAGCTGTTAAAAGCTATACCTACCCATTCTGCCACATGAGGATGGCCGGACACGATGTCTCCCTCTGGCAGCCTCACCCAGATCGGAGCGCTGCGGCCTAGAGCTCCCCTTTTCGGCCTTAGCAGACATAACTAATCAATCCCCGAACGCTCGCTCTGATCCCTGATAAACTGATTACAGGTACATTTTGAACCATTTTAACAAGCATTACTCAATTTAAACCCTTTAATAGTTGACTTACATATTTTTTATAGAAGAATTATCCACTTTTTAAACTTCACCTTTTAATACAAACAATTCATCACACACTCCCCTGCAAAATCTAATGTTGTGATAGGTTGGTAGAAGAATCCACATTCATCCTCATTGTCTTCCTCCTCCTGGTTTGCACTTTGTGTGGTTGTCTCTGTCATTTTCTTCTTTTGTCTAGGTTCTGTTTTCATCTAGATTTCCAAAGTGGTCACATGGTAACAACAAATTACGATGAAGGATTCGCGACTGTCTTCTTCCACGTTTAGGTTTAACTTCATAGACTGGAATGTCATTGCCAACATTTCATCATCAATTCAAATAATTCAAATTGCTGGGTAGTTACAATACTGGTCCCAGGTGCCCTTTGTTCTTTACATGGTGTTTTTGTTTCAGACAAGTACATGTTCTGGCTACATAATGTTCAATTTCTTTTTGCATGTATGCATGTATGAATCACAGCCACCAATGGACAAGACATGCCTTATAAAGGTTACATTGAAGTCCCTTTTGGATTGGCTGCAGATGGTGCTGACGCTCACGGGAAGGCTGAGGAGTGTGATCCCACTGAGGAGGGCCGGGTTAACAATGCCCGCCCGCGGTGCTGTTCAACGACATTGTTGGCCGGAGATGGAGTGGAGGAAGGTGTGTCCGTAGGAGGAGAGAGAAGAGGAATGCTAAGAGTCTAGAACTAAGAGTAGGGAGTTTGAATGTTGGAAATATGACAGGAAAAGGTAGAGAATTAGTTGACATGATGCAGAGGAGGAAGGTAGACATATTGTGTGTCCAGGAGACCAGGTGGAATGGTAGCAAGGCTACCGTTCCACCTGGTCCACCTGGTCTCCTACCTAAGAAGCTTAGGAGCAGGGTTCAAGATGTTCTATCATGGAGTAGGGGTGATTTTGAAGGAGGTGTTTGCTAGCAACGTCCTGTAGGTAAAAAAAAGTGTCAGAGTGATTAGCCTGAAACTAGAAATCGAAGGTGTGATGTTCAATGTTGTTAGTGGGTTTGCTCCACAGGTAGGATGTGTGATGGAGGAGGAAGAGAAATTCTGGTCAGACTGGATGAAGTGATGCAGAACATCCCTAGAAGTGAGAGAGTTGTCATTGGTGCGACTTCAATGGACATGTTTGTGTAGGAAACAGAGATGATGAGGAGGTGATGGGTAAGTTTGGTATCCAGGAGAGGAACGCAGAAGGACAAAAGGTGGTCGACTCTGCAAAAAGGATGGAAATGGTTGTAGTGAATACTTTCTTCCAGAAGAGACAGGAACATAGGGTGACCTACAAGAGTGGAGGTAGGAGCACACAGGTAGACCACATCTTGTGTAGAAGGTGTAACCTGAAGGACGTCAGTGACTGTAATGCAGTGGTAGGTGAGAGTGTAGCCAGACAGCATAGGATGGTGGTGTGTAGGTTCTCTTTAGTGGTGAGAAGGATGAAGAGAGTAAAGGCAGAGCAGAGAACGAAATGGTGGAAGCTGAAAAAGGAGGAGTGTTGCGTGACATTTATGAAGGAGTTGAAAAAGGCTATGGGTGGCCAGGAAGTCCTTCCAGATGACTGGACAACTACAACTACTGTGATCAGTGAGACAGGTAGGAGAGTACTTGGTGTGTCATCTGGAAGGAAAGTAGATAAGGACACTTGGTGGTGGAATGAGGAGGTGCAGGAGTGTATACAGAGTAAGAGGTTAGCTAAGAAGAAGTGGGACACAGAGGACTGAACAGAGTAGACAGGAGTACAGAGAGATGCAGGGTAAGGTGAAAGTAAAGATGGCAAAAGCCGAACAAGGCTGATTATTCTTCTTTTGCTTATCAGACATTTCTCCCAAGGGACAGTGCTTATGGTAGAGCTTCATGTAAGTCATTAGAAAGTGTTCATATGTCTCATCCATGTTGCTTCCGCTGTACACTCCATCTCCATCTTCAGATCTTCGTCCAGATCTTTTTTGAAAGCACTGATGCTGGCCTCTGTGTGTAGTCTTTTGAAAGTTATTTTGTCCTCCATCTTTTGTTTTTTGTAGTTTTTGTCAATTGTACACACTGGAAGATGGATTTGGAGTCACAATCAAAATTAAAGTGGAAAAACACACTACACCCTGATCCAGCTTTGATGTAATGTTCTTAAAAAAAGTCAGAGGGAGGTTCAGTAGTGTACCTCATCTCAAACTCTTTGAAGCCAAATTTCCCAACGCGTGTTCAATTAATTCTTCAGTTACAAGGAGAAAAATGACACTCAAACGAGTACAATTAATTAAAAAAAATTAAAAAAAAAAAAAAATACAAAGAGAGGATAGAGATGTGAGAGATGCGAGCAGGATCCTGGGTTCTTGTCTCTCGTGATGCCAAAGCAGTCCAATCAAGGAAGAACCCTGATGGTTGGTGTTTGTCTTCTTTTATCTGCCTCCTCTACTGGGGTGGAGTTCTGCATCCCATGATGACTTGGACTTGCTTGGTGGGGGCTTGTGTGACTCTTTCCTTGCCCTTTGTGTTGACCTGTAAGTGCACCTTGGCTGGAGATCCATTAACCACAGGAACACGTTATCTCCTTTCCTGTGAGTGTTAGGAGAAAGCATTCCAAACCCCCACTTTCTTCCATCAATCTGTCACTAATAACTGAACCCTTGCATTAAAGTTTGAAGCTTAATATTGAACTATTAATATTACACTATGTGTGTGTATTCTAGCTCTAAGTGTGATTGTATGTACAGCAAACATGCATTTAAACATATGGTGACAATATTCTCTTACAGCTATGTGGTGGTGCTGTCATTTATTGGCGGTCCTGATAAGAACTGGTCTTCCAGAGAAATTCTCTGTCAAACATTCCCTTGTGTCTGGTACAGATTCCCACAGGAAATAACACAACCGTGAAAGATCTAAACAGAACTAAGTGGGAGGTCTATTTGAAATATAATACAATGATATGATTAAGTATTATTAAACAGCAACACATTTCATAAGTATAGTTCAACAGGAGTGTGTGTGGCTTCCACGTGCCTGTATGACCTTCATACTACGCATGGGCATGCTCTTGATGAGGTGGCAGATGGTCTCCTGAGGGACTTCTTTCCAGACATGTACTAAAGCTTCCACCAACTCCTGGACAGTCTGTGCTGCAACTTGCCGTTGGTAGATGGAGTGAGACGTGGTGTCACAGATGTGCTCAGTTGGATTCAGGTCTGGAGAACAGGCGGGCAATGCCATAGCATCAATACCTTCGTCTTGCAGGAACTGCTGACACACTTCAGCCATCCTCATGGTGTCTGTTTCTGACCGTTTGAGCAGACACGTGAAAGTTTTTGGCCTGCTGGAGGTCATTTTCCAGGGCTTTGGCAATGCTCCTCCTGTTCCTCTGTGCACAAAGGCAGAGGTAGTGGTCCTGCTGCTGGGTTGTTGCCTTCCTACGGCCTCCTCCACATGTCCTGATAGCACCTCCATGCTCTGGACACAACTTTGACATACACAGCAAACCTTCTTGCCACAACTCGCTTCGATGTGCCATTCTGAATGAGCTGCACTCCTTAAGCCACTTCGGTGGGTGAAAGTGAAAGCATTACCAGCATTGAAAAGTGACCAAAACATCAGCCAGAAAGCATAGGAACTGAAAAGTGGTCTGTGATCACCACCTGCAGAACCTTTCCTTTATTGGGGGTGTCTTACTAATTGCCTATACTTTCCACTTGTTTATTGCATTTTCACAACAGCATGTGAAATTGATCATCAATCAGTGTTGTGGACGGTTTGATTTCACAGACGTGTGATTGATCTGGAGTTGCACTGTGTTGTTCAAGTGTTCCTTTTCTTATTTTGTGTAGTGTTTTACATTTAATGAATCCTTTCGCCATCAGGTCTGGAGCCAATTAACTGTGATAAATGAAGAATGAAGTATTTTTGTAATTGTCCCTCAGTGGCTTCATGTAGATTTGACAGCGACACAGCAACGTTAAAATCAAATCCCAACATTTCCGCCACTTATCTTTTGCACTGTCTCCATGTCTCCCATGTTTGCAAGATGTTGCATCAATCTCCTTTCATGCCATCCAGCCACATTCATCAGCTGGAAATGAGAAACGGAGGAGTGATCTATTTATGTTGCTAATTTGCATCTTTGATCTGCCATGTTGAAAACTTTGATGTGTCATTTAATAATGTCACAAAACTTTTGAGCACCCTCATTCCCTTTTGTTCTGAACTTGTCTTGAAAGCCTGGAGGCAAACTTCAGTCTGCTTTTTGGTTCGGTCTCTGATTGTGTTTATGAAAGAAAATGTATTTCACTACCTTTGACTTTCTTTTCAATCAAAGGCAACGTAAAGTAGGTGGATAATTTTCACTTTTTTACAGTTTCCTGTATTTTTTTCAGTCAGTCATTGGTATTAAGTGTTTTTTTAGTCTCTTATGTATTATGAATACTGTAGTTCCAAAGGAAAAGGTCAAAAGGTCATGCTGCGCATTATTATCTGGGTGAAATACATGAACTACAATATTATCCCAGTGTAGAGAATACTCAGCTATGAAACATTTACTTACAGTACATAGTGGAAGCTTGGTTAGCGTCCACCCCGTTTAGCATCTTTTTTGGTATGTGTCAAAAACGTGCACCACAATTTAGCCTTGGTTTGTAGCGTTATTAATACACGGTGTGTCGACAGCGGCTTACTCTCAACCGTTTTATAATTAGAGTTTTAAATGCGTAAAACAATTCTACATGCATATGAACGACAAATGAATGAGATGAATTAATATTTAAAGGAACAGTTTGGCATTGAGCAAAATGTGTGGCTGTTGGTCAGTCTACAGGAGGGCACTGATCTTATATTTTTTCCTAATATTCTTGTGATTGACTGGCAAAGTCCCAAAGATCGACCAATCGATCTTGCAATCGATGGGTTGGTGACCCCTGACAATTGGCACTTCCAACGAGAGTTTGGCCAGCAGTCAGACTTATTGGGTTTGCAAACCATTTTGTCAACGTGTTGTCTTGAGGTTGGACTATTTCACTGCACAGTCAAGACACTTGTTTTGACGTTGACCGTCACATCTATGGAATCAGTGGACCTTTCCTTTGGGCTTAGCAAAACGATGGACAGATGTGAAGTTGGCTGTCTCATTTCCTTATCCAGTTTTCAGGTGGGTGGAACAGTATATTGAGCCATATAACTAAAATGCACTTTGTAAACATGTTACAAAATGGAGGACACCAAGGCTTTCCCAGGCCAGCTATGAGACATAGTCCCTCCAGCGTGTCCTAGGTCTTCCCCCGGGCCTTCTCCCAGCTGGGCATGCTCGAAACACCTCGCCCGGGCGGCATCCAGACTAGATGCCCGAGCCACCTCAACTGGCTCCTCTCGATGAGAAGGAGCAGCGTCTCTACTTTGAGGTCCTCCCGGATGGCCAAGCTTGAGTTACTGCTGGCATTGCGAACCAGGCTCTTGCTCCAATTGTACAAGGACTGTAGTAGCGCACCGCCAATCCTGTACTTCCGGAGCACCCCCCACAGTACACCACAAGGGACGTGGTCAAATGCCTTTTCCAAGTCTACAAAGCACATGTAGACCGGTTGGGCAAACTCCCACATACCTTCCAGTACCCCCGCAAGGGTGTTGAGCTGGTTCAGTGTTTCACACCAGGACTGAAACCACAATGCAACTCCTGTAACCGAGCTTCAGCTTCTCTCCAGCACCCTGGAATAGACTTTCCCAGGGAGGCTAAGAAGTGCGATCCCCCTATAGTTGGAACACACTCTCCGGTCACCCCTTTAATACCAATCAATCCCCCAACATCCAGAGCCTTGAGGAATTCATGGCGAAACTCGTCCACCCCCGGAGGCTTGCCACTGGAGAGTGTTTTGACTACCCTAGATACCTTAGCCACGTTGATAGACCTGTCCGTGTACGTGTCCTCAGACTCTCCTTCCTCTACAAAAGGTGCTGTATGTCAGTGGGATTGAGAAGGACCTCAAAGTATCCATTCCACCAACCAACTATATCCTCAGTCGAGGTCAGCAAACCTCCATCTGCACTGTCAACAGTGTGAACTGGGCACCGCGGGGAGATTTCCTGTGGCTTCTTCGGGCTGCGCCTGGCCGGCCCCACAGGTGCTCACCTGCGAACCCCTCCCCCTGAGCTAGCTTCAGGGTGACACTGAGTGAAACGTATATTGTTAAAAAAATACAATTGGTTGAAAAGAAAGAAAAACCAACCCACATGCATGTGTGAGGAGCAATGATCAAACTTCTTCAAGCTTTAGCCTTCACAGAGGCACAAGGCAGGGCTCTCCGCTGTCCCCTTCACTGTTTTCCATAGTTATCCAACCCTTAGAACCATTTCTTCATGGAACAACATGAAGAAATCAAAGGGATCCGCATCAGAGAAATGGATCACAAAATAAGTCTCTACACTGATGATGTAATACTTTTTCTCCAGAATACTCAAGCGTCCCTTTCCCGCACGATTCAGCTTATAAACAAGTACTCATCGGTGTCTGATTACTCTATCAACTGGTCTAAGACCACAGCTCTACCCATTAACTGTCACTTTCAGGGTATACCTGATGCCATAATACGGACAGGAAATATTCGATATTTGGGTATAAACATTTCACCCAAGTTGTCAGAGCTGACACAGTTGAATTACGTTCAGCTTTTGAAAACAACTGAGGGTGATCTTTTGCGGTGGAGACGTCTACCCATATCACTCATGGGGAGAGTGGCTGCCGTCAAGATGATGGTTCTACCGAAAATTAATTATTTGTTTTCAATGATACCCACCAAACCATCCTCCAAGTGGTTCAAGTCACTGGACTCCCACATCTCAAAATTCCTTTGGAAAGACAAACCATCACGTATCAGCTTAAATACGTTAAAACAAACCAAAGGCAGGGGTGGTTTAGAGCTTCCGGACTTTTCTCAGTATTTCTTAGCCAATCAACTGCAATATGTCTCCAAATGGCTCAAACCGAGTTATCCAGACGAGCCATGGCGAGATGTAGAGCAAGCACTGTGTGATGATCTACCATTCACCAGTTCAACCATTAAACATCATAAATGCTACAAAAGTATGAACATCAGCTCCACTCTGACAGCTTGGTGGGAATTTCTTAAAATAAACAAATGTTCCCTCTATCCATGTAAGCTGACACCCATCTGGAACAACCCTGACATCCTACAAAATAAAAGAATGATAAACTTTCCTCTCTGGAAAAACAAAGGGATAAAACACTTAGATAATATCATAGTAGAAGGAAAGTTTGTGTCATTTGATACGCTCACCTCCCAATATGGAATCAGCAGCACCAAATTTTTAGAATACCACCAAATCAAATCTATAATAGGAAAAAAATACACGCCCAATCAATTGAACCTGCAAATGCCAACCAAGGTGGCAGAATTCTGTAACCTCTGCGCCCCAAAGTTATTATCAAAAATATATAGGCTTAACAATAAAGCAGAAGATTTAATACACCTATCGACTGCAAAATGGGAAACAGACCTATTCAGTAATTTAGATCAAAACACATGGATACAAATATGTTCAAATACATTTAAAATGACGAAAAACTTAAATCTACAGCTGATTCAGTTCAAAATTCTTCATAGGACTCTTTATACAGGACAAAGGATGTTCAAGATGGGTCGCACAAAGTCAAATATTTGCTCACAGTGCACAAATAACTCTGTTGATAACTATATACATGCTGTGTGGTATTGTGCACCTGTTCAAAGGTTTTGGCTTCAGGTATGTGAGGAGCTGTCCACTTGGTCCAGATGTAATATTCCAGCACACCCCACATTGTGTTTACTTGGCCATTTAGGTGGCATCAATATCGATAATAACACCTCACGTATGGTCCTAACTGCGTTATGCATCGCAAAGAAAACTATTCTCATGAATTGGAAAACAAAAGCCAATCTAAGTGTGAACCAATTTAGGAACCTTTTATTAGATCATATCTCTTGTGAGACAATGTCTAGCTCTTTAAACAATCAATTGGACCAATCTCAATCACTCTGGTCCCTTGTGATTTGCTCTTTCACTTCACTCTGAGAGTTGGGCGGCTGGTGGAGGTGCCGGGGGTATACGGGCCGCTGGGGGTCCCTTGGGGAGGGGGGCTGGGCTGCGCTTCTCTGCGGGGGACCGGTCTTTATCTCTATTGAGGCTGGGATAGGTCTGGTGCCGAGGCGACCAGGTAGTGGTGGGGCGGGGCAGCGCGGGGTGGGGCCTGGGTCGTGGCCGTTGGGCCCCGGGTCGGGTGGCTGGGATGGCTGGGTGGGGCGGCGCTCCTGGGCCCTGGGTTCCGGGGGCTGCCTCTACCCAGATGTGGGAGTGGGGGCGTATCTGACCCCCGGGGGAATCTGGGTTGGCCTGGACTTGCTGCTGCGGGGGTAGACAGGTGCGCGTCCCGGTGCGGATTAGTGCCTGGGAGGACCTGGGTTGAGGCACTGTGCATGGGGTTGGGCGGGTGTGGGTTTGTGTGCGCGAGTGCTAGTGTGTGTCAGTGTGTTTGTGTGTATGTTGTATGTCGTATGTTGGGTGCAGGGGGTTCAACAGTGGTGTGGGCACTGGGGGCAGTGGTGGGGGTGAGGTGTTTAATTGTGAGTGAGTGGGGTGTGTTGCCCGGGTTCCTCCCAGATACGGGGTGGTGATGGCTGTGGTGGTGTTCGGGGGTGCGGGCCGCCGGAATCTCCTACAGTGGCGCGCCTGTTGGTTTAGAGTGTAACATCTGGGAGAGGCTGCTCCCGGACTGCGGTCGGTGGGCGTCACCCACCCTGCCCCTTGGTGGGTCCCGGGAAGCAGGGGTGCCTACTGCCTAATGGCTCATCCTCTCGGAGGGAATTTATTTTTTTTCCTCCCATTCTTACTATCCCTCTCGCCCTCGCCTCCCCACTCCCTGCAAACAAGCACATAGGATCTTGAGGAGTCCGCGTGCTCCATTGGGGGGTGGCGGGGGGGTCACAAACATGACCTCCTTCTGTGATGCCCTGGGGCAGGTTTAATTACACTTATTTACTATACATAGACTCACAGACACCTCACATTCATTTTTGGGGTGGCGGGACTCGTGTCACAGGGCAGAGCTACTCAGTCATGCTCAGCCGGCGGAGTGGTTCTGCCCATGGTGTCACGCAGTTTCGGCTCCTCAATTTTAACTGCTTACACATCTCAAACTTCATAAAACTCTTAGTTGGGGGGGGGATTAGAGGGTTCTATTACACCCCTGTTTTCTTGGACGCTCCCTGGGGCGGGGGCCTTGGGGGGAAGTGGTGGTTTCGGCTCCGGGTCTCCGTTGGCAGCGGTGCTGGGAGGAGTGCTTGTGTGTGTGTATGTGTGCATGGGGCTGTGGCTGTGGGATTCCAGGCGGCCTGGTATGGAATGGCCCCGTGTCTCGAGGGAGCTTGCGGTGGTGCTGCTCGCTGCATTGGTGGGGCGGAACATTCAGGTGCATATGTGAAAATGTAGATGTGTGGGTGTATGCGTGTTGGTATGTGTAAGTGGGGGAAAGGGGTTTGGTGTGGGTACTGGGGCTGGGATGTGAGCACTGGGGGTGGGGTGGATGGGGCACTGTTTTGGGGGGGGGGTAAACCCATGGGCCCTCTACGGGCGCCTGCTTCTGGCGTCGGGGAAGGCCATGGCCAGTGGCAGTTGTGTCTGGGGCGGCCTGGAGCTCCCAGGGTGTTGAATATGGCCCCTGCTTTGGGGGTTGGGTGGCTTCTGGGCCCGGGGTCTTGGGGACGGATGTCCTGCTTGCCCGAAGCTGGTCGGCCCCAGGCGGGTGTTCCGGCGGTTGGCGCCCGTGCCCTTCCTGTGGCCCTTGCTCGGCTACCGAGTGGCGTTCTGCCGGGTCTCCCTTGCACATCTTCGGAGTGGACTCCAGTTGCTTCTTTGGGGGCGAGGTCGGGCCTTCCCCTCTGTGGGGAGCTTGCTGGGGGGCCGTGCTCCAGGGTCTTCCTAGTCGGACCTAGTGGTTTGGTATGCATGGCTGTGTTCACCAGGAACATCTCCTCATTTTCTGTTTCATTCTGATGCAGTTATCCTGTCACTGCAGAGTTCTGTAGATTTAATGTAGATTTGTTGCACATGACATCTGGATGGTCATTGTTCAAAAGGTTCTGTTTCTTTTCTCGTTGTTTTTCTTGTATGTTTATCATTACTAGTACATGTGTGTGTATGTATGTATGTATATGTGTGTATACATATACAGTATATGCACACTGTATGTGTGTGTATGTATATATGCACTGCATGGATATGTGTACAGTATGTGTATGTATACGTGTACGAATATGTCTATGTGTGTGTGTGTATATGTATATATTTATATATATTTATTTATTAGTATTATTAATTTTTTTTTTGTTTCCCTGTATTTTTGCTCATTTTGCTTTGTGACTGTTCTGGTTGTTTGCTGAAATTGTGATTATCATGGTTGTTTATAATATGGTTGAAATATGTTTGAGGTTCTTCTGCACCCTTTCTTATATCCCCCACCCCACCCCCCATCCGTCCCTTTTCAGGTCAGGTCCGGCATGGAAATGTGGTGCAACAAAATTCACAATAAATGCAGTCAAATGTCAAGGGAGACTCATTTGGATTATGAAATCTCCCTTGGCAAAGACATTTTGCTCAGCATTTAAAGGCAGGTTGACTCCCATTCAGCTGTTATGATGCTGGACAAGACAAAAAAAAAAGAAAAAAATGTCTGTTCATTTATTGTTTTCCAAAGCAAGCGATTTAAGGGAAAACAGAAAATGTAACTGATACAGCTTACAACCATGTATAAATGGCAGTAGAAGCTATGCCTTATTGCAAGGTAACAATACAATGATTGTGATTGCGTATTAAACATTTGATTTGTTGTGTCAAAGTGAAGCTCAGTAAATGTGCTGAATTAAGTTGTATATGGATTAGTAGATGTATTGATATCATGACAGAGAGGAAGATTCAATGTGCATGTTTAAGGAGCATTTAAGCTGTCTTGTGGTACTAGCCGGTACCTGCAACACTTGCCGGTAGATATCTCCGTCGTACGGGAGCTACTAGGTTTTTGTACAGCAGGTTTTAAAACTTGTTTTCATTATAAGGAAAAAACCAGAGAACAATATTTGCAGATATTTCTGTTACCGTTTTGTCTTGGCATTGTATTGACAACCCCAGGATGCGGAGAGCAGGACGCCGAGCAGGTCAGGAGAAAGTTTTTCTTTATTAATAATGGTTGTAATGCAGCGGCAGCAGACAAGAAAAACTAAGCAACGCAAATGTTCCGACCACCATGACACTAACACACCTGAACTAAATAGAAATATACTCAGACAAAAAAAGCAAAGCAGGGAGACACAAACAAATGTAAACAGGATGATCTTTCAAAATAAAAGCGCAGAAACAGGAATATAAAAGAGAACAAGGACAAAACTGTCACAGATCGTGACAATTTTGTTTTTATGCCAATATCCGGCTGATAATATTGGCTCATCCCTAATAAAATTTATATATATATATATATATATATATCCGCATCCTGGGGTTTTTGGTCAAAAACCCTCAAAAAGTCTCAAGAATTACACCACACCTATAGTTAGGGATGGGAATTGATCAACTTTTACGATTTTGATTTCATTCTGCTTGACAATTTAGTTCTTTATCCACTGTTATTTGAAAAAAGGAGAACAAGTCAAATAGCATCACCTTTGTTTGGTTTAGAAGTATCATGACAATGCAAAACTAACAGTGAGGTTTTTAGAGGCCCACACCCTGTTGGCATTTCATAAAATAATTGTTTCTAAGGGACCGCATTTTCTTTTTGTCGGCTCACCCCACCCCACCTAAACCCAGCAACCTGCGGTGAGAACCTATAGAAGCCATTTTATACGTTTAATTCTTGTATTTGTATTACTGTATTATATGTCCTTAATGTGTTCTGTTTACATGTGTGAGTGATTTAATATAATATAATAGGCATAATGTTTGACTTATACAACTTAACTTATACAAGTTGCGTTTCAGTATAAGTTGTATAACTTGCCCTGGGATTGACTGGCGACCAGTCCAGGGTGTACCCCGCCTCTCGCCCAAAGTTTGCTGGGATAGGCTCCAGCATCCCCGCCACCCTAATGAGGATAAGCGGTACAGAAAATGAATGAATGAATGAAACTCAGCCCACATCACAATCTAGGAAGGGCACTTATTTGTAACCTAAGGACCACTTGCTTGTGCAGTGGCTCCCAAACTTATTTTTTGCAGCGCCTCCCTTTTGAAGAAAAAGGTATTTTCAGAGCCCCATAGACAGCCATAAACAATGCGTCTCGTTAGAAAAAAAGAGAAGAAAGTAGTGGCTTGTAGTCCAAAAAATACGGTTTAAAAATGTTATTGTGCTCATGGTAGCCCCGCACCCAACCGTCGAAACCCCACCCCAGTTTGAAAACAACTGGCTAGTGTAATGTCACATTTGATAGGTGGGCAGGTACTGAAGAGACCAAAATACCTAACTGAATGGCACTGCTGTGAGTGTGTTTCAGTGGGGAAGTTCTAAGGAACTTGGATCCCAGAACTAGTGAGAAAATGTGTGGCGATTCGGGGGAGGTAATTGACAGGTTGTATATCTGAAAGTGAAGATTGCAGAGATGGCTTGATATTTAAAGGGCAGCAGCTGTTAGGTGCTAAGTCCTGCAGAAAGTTAATTGGATAAGTGATGGTGAAATAAAGGTCAGCTTGTGAAAATATGCGTAATTCCTAGCTGGGATTCCTCAATGGTAAATGCCATATTTTTATGAAACGTATTAAATGAAAGCAGAAAGTGCATCGGGAAATGGGATGGGAAATTTTGATTGGTGGAAATGATTCGTGTCCAATACTTATGCTGCGAAGTGTATGTACACAGGTATAGCTATCATTGTACTGTAGATGGAAATGCACAGGTCCATATCACTGTATATAAAAGTACATTACAGAACACAACACACAAATACATTCATTACTGTCCATGGTACTTAAAGTATAGGTATACAGTATGTACAGGTACTGAAAAGTGTCTGAGGAAGATCTTCCATTTTCCTTCTCACCATATTGTCTTACTTTAGCTTGACCCACACAGGTTTTCATTTTGCATTCTCATCTTTAACTATTACAGTCTCTCAAGTTGGAAGTCTCCACCTAAACACACTGACTGGTTTATTTCAAATCCATTTTAAGGCGTATTGAGAGAAAATCCCTGTCACTGTTCGTATACTTCTGTTTCTGCTTTTCTGACTAAGAGTATGTGAACAAGCAATACATATACATTGTACTATATATTCCTCCGTGAATCACCACCTTATCGTGGTGGAGGGGTTTGAGTGGCCGAGTGATCCAAGGACCTATGTTGTCGGGGGCTTTATGCCCCTGGTAGGGTCTCCCAAGGCAAAGAGGTTCTAGGTGACGGGCCAGACTAAGAGTGATTCAGAAGACCCTAATGAAGATAATCAAGAGGAGTGGTCGAGGGTGGGTGTCCGGGCGACCTGGTCTTCGGCGGCCAAATCTGGTTTTTGGGACATGGAATTTCACTTCTCTGGAATTTGCAATGTGGTTTTCGTCCCGGTCGCGGGACACTGTACCAGCTCTACACCCTTGCAAGGGTACTGGAGGGTATGTGGGGGTTTGCCCAACCGGTCTACATGTGCTTTGTAGACTTGGAAAAGGCATTCGACCGTGTCCCTCGTGGTGTCTTGTGTAGGGTGCTACGGGAGTACGGAATTGGTGGCCCGCTACTGCCCTTTGTCACCGATTCTGTTCATAATCTTCATGGAGAGAATTTCTAGGCGCAGTCAAGGCTTTGAGGGAGTCCAGCTTGGTGACCTTAGAATCTCGTCTCTGCTATTTGCAGACGATGTGGTCCTTATGGCCTCATCACGCTGTGACTTTCACCGTTTACTGGAGCAGTTTGCAGCTGAGTGTGAAGCTTCTGGGATGAGACTCAGCATCTCCGAATCCGAGGCCATGGTTCTTGGTCGGAAACGGGGGGACTGTACCCTCCGGGTTGGGAGTGAGGTCTTGCCTCAGGTGGAGGAGTTCAAGTATCTTGGGGTCTTGTTCACGAGTGAGGGACTGTTAGAGCGTGAGGTCGACAGACGGATCGGTGCAGCGTCAGCAGTAATGTGGGTCGCTGTACCGGACTGTCATGGTGAAGAAATGAAAGCTCTCTGTTTGTCATGACCGAAAGAACGAGATCGCGGATACAAGCGGCGGAAATGAGTTTCCTCCGTAGTGTGGCTGGACTCACCCTAAGAGATAGGGTGAGAAGCTCGGCCATCCAGGAGGAGCTCAGAGTAGAGCCGCTGCTCCTTCACATCGAGAGGAGCCAGTTGTGGTGGCTCGGGGCATCTCGTTCGGATGCCTCTCGAGCGCCTACCTGGTGAGGTGCTTCGGGCATGCCCAGCCGGGAGAAGGCCCCGGGGAAGACCTAGAACACGCTGGAGGGACTATGTCTCACAGCTGGCCTGGGAACACCTTGGTGTCCTCCCGGTGGAGCTGGAAGAGGTCGTCGGAGACTGGGAAGTCTGGACTTTCATACTGAGACTGCTGCCCCCGCGATCCGGACCCGGATAAGCGGTAAAAAATGGAATGGAATGTACTGTATAGAGCACACTTGCCTCTCAACTTTCCAGATACGGATGTTCAAACTCTTCCCCACATTTCCCCCTCCCTCTGTACACTAACACTCACATGAACCTTGACTCCTGACTGAAGAAGTCCCAGTGTCATTGGGAGCCCGAGGAGGCCACAGACACAGCACAGGTTGCTTCCCTGCCTTTGAGACTTTTTTGTTCCCTCTGGGCAATGAAGTTTCTGCACTGGGTGTGGGGAAATTGTAGACGTTGTGTTTATGTGTTTACTTGTATTTTTGCTTTAAAGGCACTAGGGTACCTGGGAAGTGTGTGTACAGTGTGTGACGTCTATGGCAGGATGTAATGAAAAATAATATGTAGGAAATATTCTATAATTGGAGAGTGAAAGTACCACAAGTGCAGGGAAGCCGAAGAGGAGACATGAATTTTGGTGAGGAAGATCTTGGATTCATCATGAATTTCTTCATCTACTTCTTATTCTACTCATTCTGTGTCTTATCCTATTAGTGGTCACCACAGCAGATTACAGTTTTTTAGGTTCTCACCAGGATTGCACACATCTGATCTTGGACTAAGACTTTTGGCTTCATCTACCTTGTATACCGCTATTGTACTTATACCTTTTGAGACAGACGGCCGCCCACAGATTGGGTCCTGTCCAAGGTTTTGTTGCGAAGTGCTTGCTCATATGGGGTTTCAGATGGTTCTCTGTGACTTTCACGTGAAAATTGTCACGACATGACTGCAGTTGTGGTTTGGCACTATACATACAAATAAAAACTTAATTTAATCTGGGATTTAAGAAGGGATTTTGCTGATAGAAAATTCCCAAAGCAGAATGTTTCCACCCACGTTATCACATCTGCTATGAAAGTTATGTTTCTGCCGGTGTTTATCTGTTTGTTGTCTGTTTGTGATAAAAATAACTTGAAAAGTTATGAATGGATTTGGATGACATTTGGGATATGGAAGAACTGATGAAATTTGCAAGGTGACATGGATCATTTTGCGGCTCCAGGATTTTTGTTTAAAGGATTTAACTTTGCAAGATAGGACAATTTCTGCACACATAACTCTGGGTGGACACATGGTCAGAGCACCAAAAAATACAGTACAGGTTTCTACAAAATATCAAAGACGGATCCAGATAATGGAATAATTCTAGATACTATGATCCAGAATATGAAAAACAGGGACTTTTGGAATTTTCATCCTTGTAAGAGAACAAATGAAGCTATAAACACACAGCAGAAACTATTACACAGTATATGGCCAAGACATTGCTGAATCTTGAGTGTGCTGACAGATTTGTTGTATCTTCAAATGCTATGGTTCTTAGCGGAGATCTGCGCTCTCCGAATGCTTTTCTAGTTAGTCATGCCATTAGGGTTGCTGTTTATATTATTCTCAGCGGACTCCACTTAATGCATGCATTTTGGTGTTGTATGAGCACATCACATCTCCCAACCTTGTGTGAGGTATTCAGGTATTTTCATGTCAAATTCTGAGACAGGTCTGTACATGTGTCTTTTTGAACAGGGGCACCTTGCAGGCAGGATCTTAATCCGTGGCAGCAAACTAATGCTTTTCTTGCTGACTGTGCTCCCAACTCCATTGACGTCGTCAACCAACTCCTGCCTTGTTATTGTGGCATGGTCACCTAGAAGGTGAAATCATACAAAGAGCTACAGACCGAGAGTGCGTAACTGTTATCTTGTATCTCATCCATTTACAGTATGAACGATTGTGCCAGTAGTGGTCTCTTTCTCACCTAGCTTCTTGTCAGTGATGTTGTAGTTCCATTCCTGGCCATTTTACAATCTTGTCCCTGTGCTCAGGTCTCCCAATCTCAATAACTCACTGGTAAGATGGAGTCTATCCCAACTAACTTTGGGTGAGAGGCGGTGTACACCCTAGTCTAGTTGCCAGCCAATTGCAGGGCACAAACAGTACAAGCATTCATTCGCACTTTCATTCACACATATGGATAGTTAAATTTTTCTAAAACCTAACATGCATATTTTTGGAATGTGGGAGGAAACCGGAGTTCCTGGAAAAAACTCACGCACACACAAAAAAAGACATGCAAACTCCACAAGAGATGTCCAAATGTGTTTATGTTTTATGGAAATTCCTGTTCATTTTATTGTTGAAGTGTTATAATTCTGCTATTTTGTTGTGCATATTTTTAAATGAACTCGAATGCTAGCGCTATTGTACCAGCTGCACGGTTTTTCACCAAGTTTCTCCCAAAGAATTGAACTGCAATGTCTATAAATAAAACTGGAGCTGCACAAGAAAACACATAACTTGGAATTACAGCTTTAACCATTCGAAAGATGAACCAACACTCTAGTGTTTTTGGAAATTGAATAATTCCTAATGAGATCAAATGTTAAATTCATTAATTCACTAAATGAGACGATGCTTTCTAGCATGAGCATGTCCTAGGTCTTCCCCGGGGCCTTCTCCAGGCTGGGCACGCACAGAACACCTCACCAAGGAGGCGTTCGAAAGGCATCCGGACTAGACTACAACTGGCTCTTCTTGATGTGTAAGAGCATCAACCCTACTCTGAACCTGTCCCGGATGACTGAGCTCCTCACCCACTCTGTGTGTGTGTGTGTGTGTTTTGAGAAATCTTTTATTGGGGTCAGTTGACTTTTATGGTAAAGGCTTAGGGGCTTTTAAGCAAGGAACAGAACAGAATGTCCAAGCAGTGCAGACTGCTTATGCTGACACTCTGCTTCCAGTTTATGCATGTGTGTGTTTGTGCGTTCAAAGTCATAGAAATAATCTAACTACCCATCCATGTAATTTCTGCTGCTTATCCTCTTCCCCATCACGGGTGATCTTGAGCCAACCTAAGTAAATATAAGATATAAAGATTTAAATGCAAAGGTTATTGAGTTATTTACTAACTTCTGCCCAATCAGAGGCCACAAATCACTTGCAGGATTGGTATAACTGTCCCGTTATACAATATACAGAAGAAGGAGTTGAAATGTAATGAAATCAAACACAGGGGTGATGGTAATGGTTTGGTAAATGTTATGGTTTAATTTTATCTGAACATGCATATAGATTATATTGGAATACATCACTTAATACAATCGACAGTTCCACATGTCCAAAAGGGCTAGGGAGAAGCATGCATTCATTTTCTATGCCGCTTAACCTCATTAGGGTTCCGGGTTAGGGAGAAGCAAAGCTTATTTAAACCCAGCCCTGTAGGGTTTTCCCCTATTTCAATACATTTGTACACTTTCTGCAGTTATTAAGTTTGAATGCATAAGTAAGGTCATGTGACAGTGTGTTAAATAGTAGTCCTTGTCATAGTAAATAAATTATATTGCCGTCCTGATGAATGATAATCATAATAAATAATAATAATAGTGATGAGTGGTGTATAACAATAGTAACAAGACAATGTTGTAGTACAGACAATGTCACTAGGATGAAAAGTTCCAAGTACAAGTATAAGGTGATAGTAACAAACAGAACATTGACTCTCCAAGGAATGAAGTAATATGACCTTGGATGTACACAATATTTCACGAGTCTTCTTCCTTGTATTTTGTAAACATTAGCTGTTGGTAATGTTTCTTGAAATCACTCATTGTAGAGCATCGTTTTTCTTCTTCTTCTACAGTTTGATTCCACATACCGAAGTACTAAAGGTTTTTATTGTTGTTCTTGCATATTTGTGTTTTAAGTTTAGTTGATCATATTTCCCCCTCCGTGAATCACCACCTTACCGCGGTGGAGGGGTTTGAGTGCCCGAGTGATCCTAGGAGCTATGTTGTCGGGGGCTTTATGCCCCTGGTAGGGTCTCCCAAGGCAAACAGGTTCTAGGTGACGAGCCAGACTAAGAGTGATTCAGAAGACCCATATGAAGAGACACATTAGGAGTGACCGCACCTCGCCCGGACGTGGGATACCGGGGCCTCACCCTGGAGCCAGGCCTGGGGGAGGGGCTCGCAGGCGAGCGCCTGGTGGTCAGGTCTTCACCCGTGGGACCTGGCCGGGCCTAGCCCGAAGAAGCCGCACGGGAACTCCCCCCCGCAGACCCACCACCTGCAGGGGCAAGCATAAGGGTCCGGTGCTGTGTGATTTGGGCAGTGGTCGAGGGCGGGTGTCCGGGCGACCTGGGCTTCGGCGACCAAATCTGGTTCTTGGGACATGGAATGTCACTTCTCTGGTGGGGAAGGAGCCCGAGCTTGTGGAAGAGGCGGAGAGATTCCGACTAGATATAGTCGGACTCACCTCAACCCACAGTTTAGGCTCTGGAACCAAACTCCTTGAGAGGGGCTGGACCTTGTTCTTCTCTGGAGTTGCCGCTGGGGAGAGGCGGCGAGCTGGTGTGGGCTTATTGTTAGCCCCCCGGCTTGGTGCCTCTGTGTTGGAGTCATCCCCAGTAAACGAGAGGGTCACTTCCCTACGCCTTAGGGCTGGGGAAAGGGTCCTGACTGTGGTTTGTGCCTATGCGCCGAACGGCAGTTCAGAGTACCCAGCCTTCTTGGAGTCTATCAGAGGGGTGCTGGAGAGCACCCCAGCTGGTGACTCCATAGTTCTACTGGGAGACTTCAACGCCCATGTGGGCAATGACAGTGTGACTTGGAGGGGCGTGGTTGGGAGGAACGGCCTCCCTGACCTGAACCCGTGCGGTGTGTTGTTGCTGGACTTCTGTGCGAACTACAGTTTGTCCATAACGAACACCATGTTCGAACATAAGGATGCCCATAAGTGCACTTGGCACCAGGACACCCTAGGTCGCAGGTCTATGATCGACTTTGTGGTCGTATCATCAGACCTGCGTCCGTATGTTCTGGACACGCGGGTGAAGAGAGGGGCTGAGCTGTCAACTGACCACCACCTGGTGATGAGTTGGATTAGATGGCGGGGAAGGATGCCGGACAGACCTGGCAGACCCAAACGCGTAGTGAGGGTGTGCTGGGAACGTCTGGCAGAATCTCCCGTTCGTCGAGTCTTCAACTCTCATCTCCGGCAGAGCTTCGCCTGCATCTCGAGGGAGGACCGGGATATTGAGTCCGAATGGGCCGTATTCCGTGCCTCTATTGCTGAGGCAGCCAGTTGTGGTTGCGGCCGCAAGGTGGTCGGTGCCAGTCGTGGTGGCAAGCCCCGAACCCGATGGTGGACACCGGGGGTTAGGGCTGCCGTCAAGCTGAAAAAGGAGTCCTATCAAGCATGGATGGCTTGCGGGACTCCCGAAGCAGCTGACAGGTACCGGCAGGCCAAGCGGCACGCGGCTTCGGCGGTGGTCGAGGCAAAAACTCGGGTGTGGGAGGAGTTCGGTGAGGCTATGGAGCACGACTTTCGGTCGGCCTCGAAGAGGTTCTGGCAAACCGTCCGACACCTCAGAAAGGGGAAGCAGCCCCCAGTTCACACTGTTTACAGTGCGGACGGGGGCTTGCTGACCACGACTGTGGATATAGTTGGTCGGTGGAAGGAATACTTCGAGGCCCTTCTCAATCCCACTGACATGCCTTCCATAGAGGAAGCAGAGTCTGAGGATACGTACGTGGACAGTTCTATCACCGTGGCTGAGGTAATTGGGGTAGTCAAATCACTCCCCAGTGGCAAGGCTCCGGGGGTAGACGAGTTCCGCTCAGAATTTCTCAAGGCTCTGGATGTTGGAGGACTGTGTTGGTTGACACGCCTCTACAACATTGCATGGAAGTCAGGAACAGTACCTCTGGACTGGCAGACCGGGGTGGTGGTCCCCATTTTTAAAAAGGGTGACCGGAGGGTGTGTTCCAACTATAGGGGGATCACACTCCTCAGCCTTCCTGGGAAAGTCTACTCCAGGGTGCTGGAGAGAAGGGTACGACCGTTAGTCGAACCTCGGTTAGAGGAGCTGCAATGTGGTTTTCGTCCCGGTCGCGGAACACTGGACCAGCTCTACACCCTTGCAAGGGTACTCGAGGGTATGTGGGAGTTTGCCCAACCAGTCTACATGTGCTTTGTGGACCTGGAAAAGGCATTCGACCGTGTCCCTCGTGGTGTCCTGTGGGGGGTGCTCCGGGAGTACGGGATTGATGGTCCGCTTCTACGTGCCATTCGGTCCTTGTACAATCGAAGCAGGAGCCTGGTTCGCATTGCCAGCAGTAAGTCGAGCTTGTTTCCGGTGAACGTTGGCCTCCGCCAAGGCTGCCCTTTGTCACCGATTCTGTTCATAATCTTCATGGACAGAATTTCTAGGCGCAGTCAAGGTGTTGAGGGAGTCCAGCTTGGTGACCTTAGGATCTCGTCTCTGCTATTTGCAGACGATGTGGTCCTTATGGCCTCATCAGGCTGTGACCTTCAGCGTTTACTGGAGCGGTTTGCAGCTGAGTGTGAAGCTTCTGGGATGAGACTCAGCACCTCCAAATCCGAGGCCATGGTTCTCAGTCGGAAACGGGTGGACTGTACCCTCCGGGTTGGGAGTGAGGTCTTGCCTCAGGTGGAGGAGTTCAAGTATCTCGGGTTCTTGTTCACGAGTGAGGGAAGGTTGGAGCGTGAGATCGACAGACGGATCGGTGCAGCGTCTGCAGTAATGCGGTCGCTGTACCGGACCGTCGTGGTGAAGAGAGAGCTGAGCCGGAAGGCAAAGCTCTCTGTTTACCGATCGATCTACGTTCCCACCCTCACCTATGGTCATGAGTTATGGGTCATGACCGAAAGAATGAGATCGCGGATACAAGCGGCGGAAATGAGTTTCCTTCGTAGGGTGGCTGGACTCACCCTAAGAGATAGGGTGAGGAGCTCGGCCATCCGGGAGGAGCTCAGAGTAGAGCCGCTGCTCCTTCACATCGAGAGGAGCCAGTTGAGGTGGCTCGGGCATCTAGTCCGGATGCCTCCCGGGCGCCTCCCTGGTGAGGTGTTTCGGGCATGCCCAGTCGGCAGAAGGCCCCCGGGAAGACCTAGGACACGCTGGAGGGACTATGTCTCACAGCTGGCCTGGGAACGCCTCGGCGTCCTCCCGGTGGAGCTGGAAGAGGTCGCCGGGGACCGGGAAGTCTGGACTTCCCTACTGAAGCTGCTGCCCCCGCGACCCGGACCCGGATAAGCGGTGGAAAATGGATGGATGGATGGATGGATGATCATATTTCTCCTCTCTTGTTGAGAAAAATTGTATGACTTTCTTTGGTAACTTCTTGTTGTTTGCTTTGTGCATTATTTTAACTTTTGTAGTTGTTTCCCATATCTCTACACAATAAGTTAGATATGGTAACACCAGAGAACAATAGAGAGTTTGGAGTGATTTTTGATCCAGGACAAATTTTATTCTTGCTACTTTATGTTGTATCACAAGTATCTCTTCTACTATTTCCAAATAGCATAGTTTTAGTTTTACTTAGATTCAAGGATAATCTTTTTTTATCAAACCATTTTTTAGAGTAATCATTTCATCTGAAACTTTTCTTGTTAGCTCTTGTGTGTTTCTCCAGAGCAAAAAGCGGTGGTATCATCTGAAAATAGTACTAGCTTTAGGTGTTTTATCACTTTGCAGACGTCGGTATTTAATTATTCATTCATTTTCTATGCTGCTTATCCTTGTTAGGGTCGCGGGTATGCTGGAGCCTATTGCAGCTGGCTTTGGGTGAGAGGCGGGGTACACCCTGGACTGGTCACCAGTCAATCACAGGACAACATCGGTAATGTATAGGTTAAATAATTTTGATCCCAGTATTGACCCTTGTGGTATGCCACATCTCTAAACTTGTATATGTATATTCTCCTAAATTCACATATTGCTTCCTGTTTGCCAGGTAGCTCTTAATCTAATTCAGAACCAACCCTCTGATTCCATTCTATTCCATTCCATTTTCCTCCTCTTATCCGGGTCCGGGTCTCCGCATGTACGCCGCGCATTGCAATCTAGCCGCAACAGAGCACAAGCCAGTGTCTTAATGTGCCGGTACCAAGCCCGGATAAATACAGAAGGTTGTGTCAGGATGGGACGTAAAACTTTGCCAAACCAGAACATGCGAAACAAACAAATGACTTCCATACCGGATCGGACGTGGCCCGGGGTAACAACGCCCGCCACCGGTGCTGTTCACCGACAGGGTGCCGGTGGAAACTGGATTACTGTTGGTCGAAGAAGGAGAGGAGGAAGGTGTATCCCTAGGAGGAGAGAGAAGAGGAATGCTAAGAGTCTAGAACTAAGAGTAGGGACTTTGAATGTTGGAACTATGACAGGAAAAGGTAGAGAATTAGTTGACTTGATGCAGAGGAGGAAGGTAGACATATTGTGTGTCCAGGAGACCAGGTGGAACGGTAGCAAGGCTAGAAGTTTAGGAGCAGGGTTCAAGCTGTTCTATCATGGTGTAGATAGGAAGAGAAATGGAGTAGGGGTGATTTTGAAGGAGGAGTTTGCTAGCAACGTCCTGTAGATAAGAAGAGTGTCAGAGTGATGAGCTTGAAGCTAGAAATGGAAGGTGTGATGTTCAATGTTGTTAGTGGGTATGCTCCACAGGTAGGATGTGAGATGGAGGAGACAGACAAAATCTGGTCAGACCTGGATGAAGTGATGCAGAACATCCCTAGAAGTGAGAGAGTTGTCATTGGTGCGACTTCAATGGACATGTTGGTGCAGGAAACAGAGAAGATGAGGAGGTGATGGATTGATAGATTGCTGATGTACGTTTCGGTTCTGTGATCTCATTGATAACCATTTTTATCTTTTCCATTTCAATTCCATTACAACCAGTGATGTTTTTGCTTTACATTTATGTACAATGTCAATGATTTCCTCCTTGGTCACATCAGTAAAAAACATGGAGTTAGGGTTCCTGTCTATAGTCTCCTTTCCTTCCCCCAACTACCAGAATTTCGGGATCGCCTCTTCCAGATTTTGTCCAATATTTCCAACTGTGAAGTATTGAGGGTAGTCTGCTTTCTTTGTGCCTTTCCTAAACATACTGTTTAGAAAGCCCCAAGTAACTCTAATGTTGTTTTTATTCCTATCTAGTATTTGTTTATAATACTCTTTCTTGCACATTCTCAAAATATTTGTTAACTTGTTCTTATGTTTTATATCCTTGCCTTCCTTTCCTTTTATTTCCTTCCTTCCTTTATTTCCTTTAGTTCCTTGTGTCCTGCTAATGGCTTTTCCAAATAATATTCAAACTAATACTTCCTTCTGTGTCGTCCTTGTTTTTGAGTTTGCCTTTTCATGTTGTTGTTTTTATGTGGTCTTTAGTATTTTTCCAAGTCCTTTAAATCTTTGACTGCAAGCACTCTCGCTTCTGGTCCTCCATTTAACTTAATGAAAATGTTGCAGTTGGCGCTCCAAGTGCCTTGGATCTTCTCCTGCTTCCTCAGGTCACGTGCTTTCCTGGCAATTCCAGCGTCGCGTTTTGTCAGATGCTCATTCATGTAGACATTTTTTCTTTTCAGCTTCCTTCCCTGCTTCAGCAGTGCGACTTTGAATGTCCTGTTAGTGAATTTAACAAAAATGACGGGAGTAGTGCTGTTCCTGCCATACAGTGGGTGTGGGTGTAGGTGTTGATGGTGTTGATGTCTACTTCCACTTTTGAATGTAGAAAATTAACAACTTGTTGCTCAGTGGAAGCAACGGTTTAATTCCTCTTTATTTCCGACTGCTCTGGCATATGACCTGGGTTTGAACCTGAGCCCCGTCACCATCATATGGTTCATTAGTTTGTTCTGATCCGTGTCATCAATTGTGGTCTTCAGTTGCTCGATTTTGTGTTTTTCTTCCATGTTTTCTTTGACTTCTTGGAGAGCAGCAGCTAAGGCAGCATTACTATACTAAACTGTTTTTTATTTCTATTATAGTGAAATGTGCCTCTTACCCGTTCAAGTAAGTCTCGGCACTCTTCTGGATGTACGATCACAATTGTGGTCAGTAGATTCCGGAAAGTTTAAGATAAACAAAACAAAAAAAAAAACAGTTTTTTCACAGACCTAGACAAGCAGCTGGCAAGATGGGTCGAACATTACCACAACTTGTATTCAAGAGAAAACTTGGTCTCCCAGGGAGCGCTGGTTGTATTGGAGGAACTGCCCGTTGTAGAGAAGCTGGAAGAATTCAGCAAAGAAACTGACACCCTATCATGTGGTTAAGCTCCAGGTGAACACCAAATACCTGCCGAGCTCATCAAATACGGAACTCTGCACGAGCCACAACACGATCTGTTCTGTCTTTGTTGGAAAAAGGCCAAGGTACTCCAGGACATGCAAGATGCCAAGATTGTGATGCTATTCAAGAACAAGGACAATCACAGTGACTGCAGTAACTACTGTGGCATCTTCCTGCTCAGCTTCATGGGGAAAGTCTCTGCACATGTGGCTCTTGCACATCTGCAGGTTCTGGCCAAGTGCCTCTATCCGCAGTCCCAGTGCGGGTGGAGAGGTTTACAGTTGACATTATATTCTCAGTGCGCCACCTCCAGGAGAAATGCTGTGAGCAACAAATGCTGCTATATGTTGCATTCATAGACCGCGTCTAGGATAGATAGATATTAAATTCCCAGACAAAATGAAAACAGCTACAGTACTTCCAATCTTTAAATTGGGGATAAACATCAGTTTACAAAACTACTGACCAGTTTCATTATTACCACAATTTTTCAAAATCATTGAAAATTAATTCCTACCCCCATTGGTTTTAACCAATTTCAGTACATTTGTACACTTACTGCATTCCTAATGTGTTCTTAGTCGGTTTAAAATACATGCTGTAGGTAAGGTAATGTGACAATGTGGTAAAATAGTAGTCAAAGTTCTTTGTCATGCTAAATAAATGATATAGTAACCATAATAAATATTAATAAATAGAGAGAACAAAACGTAGATGGATTGTGGGTGATTACAGTTAATGTCCTCAAAAAGGAATGAAGAGTTAGTGATAAAGGTGATAGTGATTTGACTATCGTTATTGTTGGGTTCTAGCTATTATATTATTGACCTTCCAGTTCAAAGTCCCTTCCCTCGTCAACATCCATCCATTTTCTTCCGCTTATCCAAGGTCGGGTCGTGAGGGCAGCAACCCAAGCAGGGAAGCCCAGACTTCCCTCTCCCCGGCCACTTCGTCTAGCTCGTATTTAATAACAAAGCGCCTTGTTTATGGATTTTTTTTGCCACTTTGGGTCTGTTCAAATTCTCTACTGGCATAGTGCGAGTGTTCCAACAACACTCTTATTAAGTTTCCCTGTGTAAAGTTTCCGAGTGTACTGTATGTAAGGCAACATCACTATCCTTGTTCTCTGCTCTCAGGTTTGTTACTTCCTCTGTCAGGTATTGAACCTTCTTTTTCATGGCACTTGTGTGTTGTTCCTTTTTCTGCTCATTTTCCTGTTTTATGACAAATGCAAGGCACCAGTGTATTTTTCCACATTCTGTTGAGATTCCTTCACAAAACATTCCAGCAGCGCTTTTTCCATTCCATCTTGCATCGCTGCCCATGTCCTCGTCATTTTCTCTTTAGTGAAGCTGCGTGTAAGGACAGTTGGTTCTTTAAGCCGTGCATGGGCTCCTCTGCCGGCCGCGAAGGCAGCGTCGAAGTACAACCTTGGTGTCTTCACTCTAAATGGTTCTTCTGGTGGTGGCGTTCTTTGGGATAGTATTTCCTGGGTACTTCGAGCCGAGCTGCTTGAGGTAGTGTACCGTGCTTTTTTCTTGACATTGTTGTAAGGAACTAAAACAATGCTCCAAAATGCGTGATTTCAAGAAATATTACACGCAGTTGATGTTTACAAAATTCAAAGAAGAAGAGTCCTGAACTACTTTTTTTACTGTCAATGCTGTCTAATCACTATCATCACTTTGATATAAACATTTTCTGTATTCACCCACAACCCAGCTATGTTCTGTTCTATTTATTTATAGTCTATTTATTATTTATTATGATTATCAATCATTATGATTGCTATATAATTTATTTATCATGACAAAGAAATTGACTACTATTTAACACACTGTCACATTACCTTACTTATGCATTTTAAACTTTTTAAATGCAGGAAGTGCATAATTCTACTCCTTTTGGAAATGTGGAACAGGGAATTGTATTAAGTGCTTCCAATGCATTCCAATGTAATTTATATGCATGTTCAGATAAAATTAAACCAACCATTACCATAGATCGATAATTTGTTTATCTCCAAGAGAATTTCATGTTTCCAGTAGCTCTTCAAAATATTTCATAGTAAAGTTAAACACTTAATCACACACAAAAAAAACAAGACCAGGAAGAAAAGAGGAAAATAAGGACAGAGTAAGAACAAATACATAAAAAACATAACACATCAAATATGTATTGTAGTAATACACAATTAGGTTAAAAAAAATCCAGTCCTGTGTGTTTTTTTATCCCTCCCCTTCTGTTGCGGTGGCGTGGGGGACGAAAGATCTTCTTAGTCTTTCAGTGGAGCACAACAGTGATAGTAGTTAACTGAAACTACTCTTCTGTTGGGATGGATGATGCTGGTTGTCCATGATGGACTGGAGCCTCCTCAGTGTCTCTGCCACAGATTGGGTTGTCCAGCTTAGTGACAATGACGGAGCCTACCTTCCTCACCAGTTTGTCCAGGCGTTTGGCGTTCTTCTTTTTGAGGCTGTTCCCCCAGCTATTGTATATAAGAGGGCACTGGCTACCACAGTCTGGTTTAAGATCTGTTGCAGCTTCTTGGATATGTTGTAGAATGCCAGCCTTCTGAGAAAGTACAGATAACTCTGTCCTATTCTACACAGTCCTGTCCTGTTCTACTGGCAGTCTAGTCCAGTTTTTCATCCAGATGCACTCCCAGGTATTTGTGGGTGTGAACCACTTCCACATGGTCACATTTAATGAGAACTGGTTCTGGGTGTGTCCTCTTTCTTCTAAAGTCCACCACTATTTCCCTGGTCTTGGTGGTGTTGAGGTGCCGGTGGTTTGTGTCACACCATTTGACAAAGTCCAGGATGGGTTTTCTGTACTCATTGTCCTGTCCATTCCTGATAATCTCACGATGGCTGTGTCGTCCACGTACAGAAGTGCACAAATGGGGGAACACAGAACAGAACAGGGTAAACAGAACAGAAGAACACAGTCCCTGCGGTACTCCTGTGCTGCTGGTCACAGTGTCGGACCTGCAGTTCCCCAGTGGCACATACTGAGGTCTACCAGTCAGGTCATCCTACTCCCATCCTACTCCTCAGTTTGTCCCTGAGGAGCTGAGGATGGGTGCTGGAGAAGTCCCAAAATGTAATCCTCACAACACCGCTGCCTCCAGGTGAGTGAGAGAAGATGATGGCGTCCTCAACTCCCACTTTTTCCCGGTTTGCCAACTGCAAAGGATTGAGTGCAAGGTGGTTCTGTGGCCTCTTGTGATAGAGCAACAACCATCCCATGGTCATCACATGCAACAGTAGAGCTACTGGTCTTAAGTCATTCAGCTCACCAGGATGCGGTCTCTTTGGAACTGGAAGGATGCAGGATGTCTTCCACAGCTGTGGAACCCTTTCTAACCGCAAGCTCATGTAGAAAATGCCCTGTAGAGGTTCTCGCAGCTCCTACGTGCAGGCTTTTAGAAGTCGAGGTGACACTTCATCTGGACCTGCTGCTTTGCTGACACGCAACCTCCTTAACTCCACACTTACTTGAGCTGCTGAAACCTGATGAAAAACTGGTTTAACTGGTTTCCCCTGTGTTACATCCCCCTCAATCCCTGTTATTTATTTAGGTCAATGTTGGTCCTGGTGTTGCAGGTCACATACCGGTAGAAGGCAACCCAGTGTTTTGTCAAATCTGACATGAGTCACGGGAGATCAAGACAACAGCCTCCGAGAATTTTGACCTCATGAGCAGAGGAGGCCTATGCCAGCTGCTGAAGAAGATTGCCTGCCCACCTCATCTTCTCAGCATCATCAGCCTTCTTCCACGATGATATGAGAGGCAATGTCAGCTTGATTTGTAAATCATCAAAACCCTGCACAATCAGGAGCGGTGTGAAGCACAATTGTGTCCTCGTGCCAACACTGTTCGGCATCTTCTTCTCTCAGGTGCTGCATTTTGCATTCTGGGCGTCTGAAGAAGGTGTATACCTCCATACTAGTGGAGGAAAGAGGCACGACATGTCCCACCTGAAGGCCAAGACCAAGGTCTGCACAGCTCTCATCAGAAAGTTACTGTTTTCAGACGATGCAACCCTGATCTGGCACACGGAAGAAGATCTCCAGAAAACAAAAGTCATGGGCCAGGATTACCTTGCACCACCACCATCAATCAGAATCGAAAATGAGGAGCTTGAGGTCACCGACGACTTTACAGTATAGAGCCAGTAATCTGTCACTTGTTGCCCAAATCTCCTAAAACATTACTGAAGCCCCCTACGTGAATCACCACCTTACTGCGGTGGAGGGGTTTGAGTGCCCGGGTGATCCTAGGAGCTATGTTGTCGGGGGCTTTATGCCCCTGGTAGGGTCTCCCAAGGCAAACAGGTTCTAGGTGACGGGCCAGACTAAGAGTGATTCAGAAGACCCATATGAAGAGAAATTTGAGGAGTGACCTCAGCACCTCGCCCGGACGTGGGATACCGGGGCCTCACCCTGGAGCCAGGCCTGGGGGAGGGGCTCGCAGGCGAGCGCCTGGTGGTCAGGTCTTCACCCGTGGGACCTGGCCGGGCCTAGCCCGAAGAAGCCGCACGGGAACTCCCCCCAGCAGACCCACCACCTGCAGGGGCAAGCATAAGGGTCCGGTGCTGTGTGATTTGGGCAGTGGTCGAGGGCGGGTGTCCGGGCGACCTGGGCTTCGGCGACCAAATCTGGTTCTTGGGACATGGAATGTCACTTCTCTGGTGGGGAAGGAGCCCGAGCTTGTGGAAGAGGCGGAGAGATTCCGACTAGATATAGTCGGACTCACCTCAACCCACAGTTTAGGCTCTGGAACCAAACTCCTTGAGAGGGGCTGGACCTTGTTCTTCTCTGGAGTTGCCGCTGGGGAGAGGCGGCGAGCTGGTGTGGGCTTATTGTTAGCCCCCCGGCTTGGTGCCTCTGTGTTGGAGTCATCCCCAGTAAACGAGAGGGTTACTTCCCTACGCCTTAGGGCTGGGGAAAGGGTCCTGACTGTGGTTTGTGCCTATGCGCCGAACGGCAGTTCAGAGTACCCAGCCTTCTTGGAGTCTATCAGAGGGGTGCTGGAGAGCACCCCAGCTGGTGACTCCATAGTTCTACTGGGAGACTTCAACGCCCATGTGGGCAATGACAGTGTGACTTGGAGGGGCGTGGTTGGGAGGAACGGCCTCCCTGACCTGAACCCGTGCGGTGTGTTGTTGCTGGACTTCTGTGCGAATTACAGTTTGTCCATAACGAACACCATGTTCGAACATAAGGATGTCCATAAGTGCACTTGGCACCAGGACACCCTAGGTCGCAGGTCTATGATCGACTTTGTGGTCGTATCATCAGACCTGCGTCCGTATGTTCTGGACACGCGGGTGAAGAGAGGGGCTGAGCTGTCAACTGACCACCACCTGGTGATGAGTTGGATTAGATGGCGGGGAAGGATGCCGGACAGACCTGGCAGACCCAAACGCGTAGTGAGGGTGTGCTGGGAACGTCTGGCAGAATCTCCCGTTCGTCGAGTCTTCAACTCTCATCTCCGGCAGAGCTTCGCCTGCATTTCGAGGGAGGACCGGGATATTGAGTCCGAATGGGCCGTATTCCGTGCCTCTATTGCTGAGGCAGCCAGTTGTGGTTGCGGCCGCAAGGTGGTCGGTGCCAGTCGTGGTGGCAAGCCCCGAACCCGATGGTGGACACCGGGGGTTAGGGCTGCCGTCAAGCTGAAAAAGGAGTCCTATCGAGCATGGATGGCTTGCGGGACTCCCGAAGCAGCTGACAGGTACCGGCAGGCCAAGCGGCACGCGGCTTCGGCGGTGGTCGAGGCAAAAACTCGGGTGTGGGAGGAGTTCGGTGAGGCTATGGAGCACGACTTTCGGTCGGCCTCGAAGAGGTTCTGGCAAACCGTCCGACACCTCAGAAAGGGGAAGCAGCCCCCAGTTCACACTGTTTACAGTGCGGACGGGGGCTTGCTGACCACGACTGTGGATATAGTTGGTCGGTGGAAGGAATACTTCGAGGCCCTTCTCAATCCCACTGACATGCCTTCCATAGAGGAAGCAGAGTCTGAGGATACGTACGTGGACAGTTCTATCACCGTGGCTGAGGTAATTGGGGTAGTCAAATCACTCCCCAGTGGCAAGGCTCCGGGGGTAGACGAGTTCCGCTCAGAATTTCTCAAGGCTCTGGATGTTGGAGGACTGTGTTGGTTGACACGCCTCTACAACATTGCATGGAAGTCAGGAACAGTACCTCTGGACTGGCAGACCGGGGTGGTGGTCCCCATTTTTAAAAAGGGTGACCGGAGGGTGTGTTCCAACTATAGGGGGATCACACTCCTCAGCCTTCCTGGGAAAGTCTACTCCAGGGTGCTGGAGAGAAGGGTACGACCGTTAGTCGAACCTCGGTTAGAGGAGCTGCAATGTGGTTTTCGTCCCGGTCGCGGAACACTGGACCAGCTCTACACCCTTGCAAGGGTACTCGAGGGTATGTGGGAGTTTGCCCAACCAGTCTACATGTGCTTTGTGGACCTGGAAAAGGCATTCGACCGTGTCCCTCGTGGTGTCCTGTGGGGGGTGCTCCGGGAGTACGGGATTGATGGTCCGCTTCTACGTGCCATTCGGTCCTTGTACAATCGAAGCAGGAGCCTGGTTCGCATTGCCAGCAGTAAGTCGAGCTTGTTTCCGGTGAACGTTGGCCTCCGCCAAGGCTGCCCTTTGTCACCGATTCTGTTCATAATCTTCATGGACAGAATTTCTAGGCGCAGTCAAGGTGTTGAGGGAGTCCAGCTTGGTGACCTTAGGATCTCGTCTCTGCTATTTGCAGACGATGTGGTCCTTATGGCCTCATCAGGCTGTGACCTTCAGCGTTTACTGGAGCGGTTTGCAGCTGAGTGTGAAGCTTCTGGGATGAGACTCAGCACCTCCAAATCCGAGGCCATGGTTCTCAGTCGGAAACGGGTGGACTGTACCCTCCGGGTTGGGAGTGAGGTCTTGCCTCAGGTGGAGGAGTTCAAGTATCTCGGGTTCTTGTTCACGAGTGAGGGAAGGTTGGAGCGTGAGATCGACAGACGGATCGGTGCAGCATCTGCAGTAATGCGGTCGCTGTACCGGACCGTCGTGGTGAAGAGAGAGCTGAGCCGGAAGGCAAAGCTCTCTGTTTACCGATCGATCTACGTTCCCACCCTCACCTATGGTCATGAGTTATGGGTCATGACCGAAAGAATGAGATCGCGGATACAAGCGGCGGAAATGAGTTTCCTTCGTAGGGTGGCTGGACTCACCCTAAGAGATAGGGTGAGGAGCTCGGCCATCCGGGAGGAGCTCAGAGTAGAGCCGCTGCTCCTTCACATCGAGAGGAGCCAGTTGAGGTGGCTCGGGCATCTAGTCCGGATGCCTCCCGGGCGCCTCCCTGGTGAGGTGTTTCGGGCATGCCCAGTCGGGAGAAGGCCCCCGGGAAGACCTAGGACACGCTGGAGGGACTATGTCTCACAGCTGGCCTGGGAACGCCTTGGTGTCCTCCCGATGGAGCTGGAAGAGGTCGCTGGGGACCGGGAAGTCTGGACTTCCCTACTGAAGCTGCTGCCCCCGCGACCCGGACCCCGATAAGCGGTGGAAAATGGATGGATGGCATTACTGAAGCTGCAGCCATCATGACGAAGTTGAGTATGAGACTTTGGGCCATAACCAGCTGATGGTGAACACTCAAAGCTTCAACAGGCCGCCCAGCATTATGCTTCAAGGCTGTCTGCAAAAGAGATATGAAGCTGTCACACATTGACCCAAACAGTTGGTAACTGGTGCAGCTAATCGCAGTTGCTGGTTCGCTTCAAGCCAGAATCGAACTGCTGAGCCACATCAGACACTGCCCTCAACAAGATTGTTGTCTCATATTACCATAAAAATATATTCAAAAATGGATGTGTCTCATCCAGTGGCACTCTTATTCATGCTTCTCTGACCTTTAAATTATAGAGAGCAAAGTAAAAAAATTAACAAATGAGAAGTTAAAATTTATTGTATATTTTACATTGATATCAACATACAGTAGACCCTTGTTTATGGCAGTAAATTGGTTCTGGACATGACCATGATAACTGAATTTTCATGATGTTGGATTACTTAAAATGGAATATTTTGGTAGCATAAAAACCTGTTTATGACCTAAAACACTTTTTAACATTATTAGAGCTATAGAGATGGGCCGTATTCCGTTCCTCCATTGCTGAGGCAGCCAGGCGTAGTTGTGGCCGCAAGGTGGTCTGTGCCAGTCGTGGTGGCAAGCCCCGAACCCGATGGTGGACACCGGGGGTTAGGGCTGCTGTCAAGCTGAAGAAGGAGTCCTATCAAGCATGGATGGCTTGCAGGGCTCCTGAAGCAGCTGACAGGTACCGGCAGGCCAAGCGGCTCGTGGCTTTGCCGGTGGTCGAGGCAAATACTGTGTTGGACGAGTTTGGTTAAGCTATGGAGCACGACTTTCGGTCGGCCTCGAAGAGGTTCTGGCAAACCGTCCGACACCTCAGAAAGGAGAAGAAGCCCCGAGTTCACACTGTTTACAGTGCAAACGGGGGCTTGCTGACCTCGACTGTGGATATAGTTGGTCGGTGGAAGGAATACTTTGAGGCCCTTCTCAATCCCACTGACCTACGTAGAGGAAGCAGAGTCTGATGATACGTACATGGCCAGTTTTATCACCGTGGCTGAGGTAATTGGGGTAGTTAAATCACTCCCCAGTGGCAAGGCTCCGAGGGTAGACGAGTTCAACCCTAAATTCCTCAAGGCTGTGAATGTTGGGGAACTGTCTTTGTTGCCACGCCTCTACAACATTGCATGGAAGTCAGGAACAGTACCTCTGGACTGGCAGACCAGGGTGGTGGCCCCCATTTTTAAAAAAGGGTGACCGGAGGGTGTGTTCCAACTATAGGGGGGATCACACTCCTCAGCCTCCCTGGGAAAGTCTACTCCAGGGTGCTGGAGAGAAGGGTACGATCGTTAGTCGAACCTCGATTACAGGAGCTGCAATGAGGTTTTCAGCCTGGTCACGGAACACTGGACCAGCTCTACACCCTTGCAAGAGTAGTGGAGGTATGTGGGAGTTTGCCCAACCGGTCTACATGTGCTTTGTAGACTTGGAAAAGGCATTCGACCGTGTCCCTGGTGGTGTCCTATGGGGGGTGCTCCGGGAGTACGGGATTGGTGGCCTGCTACTATGTGCCATTCAGTCCTTGTACAATCGAAGCAGGAGCATCAGGAGGATCAGTAAGTCTAGCTTGTTTCCGTTGAACGTTGGCCTCCGCCAAGGCTGTCTTTTGTCGCCGATTCTGTTCATAATCTGGACAGAATTTCTAGGCGCAGTCAAGGCGTTGAAGGAGTCCAGCTTGGTGACCTTAGGATCTCGTCTCGTTATTTGCAGATTATGTGGTCCTTATGGCCTCATCAGGCTGTGATCTTCAGCATTTACCGGAGCGGTTTGCAGCTGAGTGTGAAACTTCTGGGATGAGACTCAGCACCTCCAAATCCGAGGCAATGGTTCTCAGTCGGAAACGGGTGGACTGTACCCTCCGGGTTGGGAGTGAGGTCTTTCCTCAGATGGAGGAGTTCAAGTATCTCGGGGTGGAGGTTGGAGCGTGAGATCGACAGATGGATCGGTGGAGCGTCAGCAGTAATGCGGTCGCTGTACCGGACCGTCGTGGTGAAGAGAGAGCTGAGCCGGAAGGCAAAGCTCTCTGTTTACTGATCGATCTACGTTCCCACCCTCACCTATGGTAATGAGTTATGGGTCATGACCGAAAGAACGAGATCGCGGATACAAGCTGCGGAAATGAGTTTCCTCCATAGGATGGCTGGACTCACCCTAAGAGATAGGGTGAGGAGCTGGGCCATCCGGAAGGAGCTCAGAGTAGAGCCGCTGCTCCTTCACATCGAGAGGAACCATTTGAGGTGGCTCAGGCATCTAGTCCGGATGTCTCCCGAGAGCCTCCCTGGTGAGGTGTGTCGGGCATGCCGAGCCGGGAGAAGGCCCCGAAGAAGACCCAGGACACGCTGGAGGGACTATGTCTCACAGCTGGCCTGGGAACGCCTAGGTGTCCTCCCGGTGGAGCTGGAAGAGGTCGCTGGGGACCGGGAAGTCCTACTGAAGCTGCTGCCCCCGCGACCCGGACCCGGATAAGCGGTGGAAAATGGATGGATGGATGGAGGAAATACAATGGTCCAGTGAATATGAATTAGAATGTTTGGAGCAAAATATCATTCTATCACCACAAATGTCATTCGCAATGATTGTGATTTATTGCCCCCCTCATCAGATGGTACATTTTATGACAGACTTGGAAAGTTGCTCAAGAACTGTAACTTGAACAAGGAGAGTGTTATTTCCGGGACTTCAATATAAATTTATAGCCAAAGCAAATTTTTTCTTGACCTTAATTGAGAACCCAAAAGGGGACACTATATCAACTGATAAAAATTGTAGGACTGGACAACAACACTTCCTTCTTGTCCGCCAATAACACAAACAGCGAGATGCATTCACAAGCATCAGACTTTAGAACATAAACATTGTCACACAAAACAGGTAATTACTGTCACATTACTGACACTTAGTGAGCAGTGTACAGCATTACATGTGAATTGTATTTCATTGCATTTTAGTTCATTTAATTTTTATACTTAAAAATGCTTCATTTATATATACACTGCCTGGCCAAAAATATAGTTGCCACCTGGATTTACCTAAGCAAAGAAAAACGAGGATGCTGCAGCTCGTCAGGTCTAGGTTCAACAACTCCATTTGCTGAAAGAATGAGATCAGCTGACTACCTGAATATACTGAATAAGCAGCTTATTCCATCAATACATTTTTTCTTCCCCGATGGCACGTTCATATTCCAAGATGACAATGCCAGGATTCATCTGGCTCAAATTGTGAAAGAATTCAGGGAGCATGGGATCATTTTCACACATGGAGTCCAGACCTTAGCTCCATTGAGGATCTTTGGGATGTGCTAGAGAAGGCTTTGCACAGCGGTCGGACTCTACCATCGTCAGTGCAAGATCTTGGGTAAAATTGAAGGCAACACAGGATGGAAATAAATCTTACGGTATTGCAGACGCTTATCCAAACAATGCCACAGCGAATGCACGCCCTAATCAAGTGGTCACGGTGGTCTAACAAAATATTAGTGTTTGAACTATTTTTTTTAGTGGTTTATGATTTATGAGGATGCGTATTTACAGTATATAAAGACAGTAATATAAAATAGATTGCTGACTGCAGTAGATTTATCCTTACTTTACAAGAATAACTGTTCCCATGATGCTGAACCAAGTAGACATATTACGTTCATTATCATTCGCAGTAGTGATGCCGTATCTCACAATCAGACTTATGGATGACCTGTTCCAATGAGACAGCTTTTTTCTAAGTAAGAAATATCTCGTAAAACCACCCTTGAATGGTTTAAGGCAGAAATTCATAACATTTGCCTAAATATACATATGTTTGACTAATAATAGGCCGTATTTAGCCTGGAAACAGCATGATTTATTTATTCATATATTTGGAAAAAACATGATAGAGGGACCGGGGTGGTGGTCCCGCTTTTTAAGAAAGGGGGGTGTGTTCCAACTATCGTGTGATGACACTCCTCCGCCTTCCTGGTAAGGTCAATCAGGGGTTCTGGAGAGGAGAATCCGGCGGATAGTCGAATCTCAGATTCAGGAGGAGCAGTGTGGTTTTCGTCCTGGTCGTGGAACTATGGACCTGCTCTATACTCTCTGCAGGGTCCTTTTGTGTACTTGGAAAAGGCATTTGACCATATCCCTTGGGGAGTATTGTGGGAAGTGCTCCGGGAATATGGGGTATCGGACCACCTAATTCAGGCAGTTCGTTCGTTCCCTGTATGACCGGTGTCAGAGTTTGGTTTGCATTGCTGGCAATAAGTAGGACCAGTTTCCAGTGAGTGTTGGACTCCGCCATGGTTGCCCCTTGTCACCAATTCTGTTCATTACTTTTATGGACAGAATGTCTAGATGAAACCAGGGCATCGAGGGGTTCCGGTTTGGTATACACAGGATTGGGTCTCTGCTTTCTGCAGATGATGTGGTCCTGTTGACTTCATTGAGCTGTGACCTTCAACTCTCACTGGATCGGTTCGCAGCTGAGTGTGAAGCGTCCAGAATGAGAATCAGCACCTCCAAGTCCTGGTCAATGGTCCTTGCCAGGAAAATAGTGAAGGGCCATCTCTGGGTCGTGGTTGAGGTCCTGCCCCAATTGGACGAAGTTAAGTATCTTGGGGGTCTTGCAACTTGCAGTGATGCAGACTCTGCATCGTTCCGTTGTGGTGGAGAGGCAGTTGGACCAAAAGGAAAAGCTCTCAATTTACCGGTGGATCTACGTTCCTACCCTCACCTATGGTCATGAGCTTTGGGTAGTGACCGAAAGGACAAGATCGCGGGTACAAGCGGCTGAAATGAATTTTCTCCACAGGGTGGCTGGGCTTTCCCTTAGAGATAGGGTGAGAAGCACTGTCATCCGGGAGAGACTCGGTGTAGAACCTCTGCTCCTCTGCATTGAGAGGAGCCAGATGAGGTTGCTCGGGCATCTGGTTAGGATGCCTCCTGAATGCCTCCTTGGGGAGGTGTTCAGGGTACGTCCGACTGGTAGCAGGCCTTGGGGAAGACCCAAGACCCTTTGGAGAGACTATGTCTCTCAGCTGGCCTGGAAACGCTTTGGGTTCCGCCAGGAAGAGCTGGACGAAGTGGCCGGGGAACGGGAAGTCTGGGCTTCCCTGCTTAGGTTGCTGCCCCCGCGACCCGACCTCGGATAAGCGGAAGAAAATGGAGGGATGGATGATAGAGTGAAGCCGCGACACATGCTTTGACAAAACATTTTACGTAGTCATCACTCTTTGTCAAAACACAATCAATACTTGGTAAGAACAAAATACAAAGTAATAAAACATGTTAATTATTGCAAGGCAAGTGCAATATATTGACACTTTGGCTTGCCCCACTTTTGGTATGGTCCAGTGTGCAAAGTAAACGATTATGCCGCTATTTTCATGCAGTCTCAGTTATCCTAAAAAATTGCATGTAACAAACTATTCAGTTTGCCCTGTGCTAAATACCAAAATAAAGCACTGCGTGTGTTGCTGACTCACTGTTTATACATTTTTGAAACTGGTAAATAACCTACCATGGAACTAAAAAAGTTGCGAGTGTCAGCGATTTGAGAGAGAAGGGGAGAAACGCTCTTTAATTCAAGAAAGAAAGAAGGAAGGAAGAAAAACATGCCGTACGTGGGGCTGACCTCACGCGAGGTTGCTGACCTTTGTACTGTGCATCAGTGATAAGTTCCTTCCTTCAACTACAGGACATGCCTTATTTGCCTCAATCCGCCAGATATTGTACAAACGTACTGTGTGTGTATGTGGTTATAGTTTTTGTTTGACCCTATCTGCTCCCGCACAAAACAAAAGTCATTTGGCTAAACATTCGTCTGTTTCATTGGTCATTCATAATTAGTTAGCTTTTTTTCTCTAAAATGTATTTTTATTGACTTGTTTGGGTGCCTGGGGCGGATTTATATTATTTGCTAGGAAAAAAACTTTGGTTTACGTAGGTTTCGGTGTTTGTATAAACTTTAGCCACAAATTAATGATGAAAACTGAGATTTCAAATATTTTTTCAAGAAGCTGAGTAGCCTGACTGACAGGCTGAAAGGAGGTATGGCACTCAGATTGAACTGCAGACTTCCCTTTTGAAAGAGGGTTTCATTCAACTAGACAAATTTCATCATCTAAAATTGCACATCAAATGATCCAAGACCTCTAAGTCCTGCCAGACCTGCTGTGCTTTTTCCAGTTTTACTCTAAAGCAAGGATGTCCAAACTTTTTCCAGTTCTAATGTAATGGAGTGCGGGGTACATTCTGCAAAAGCAAAGATTGCTTTGATATTTTGTAAAGCAACTCATGTACATATGCAAAGAAGTTATAAGATATAAAAATATTTACTTAGTGTTTCAATATTACTATTACTTTCTACTTACTTGCGTTAATGCTTACTTACATTTTGAAAAGAAATTAACACAAATTACGTATTATATCGCCTCTTTTGTTACCATCAAAGAAATTACAATTGAAATTCAATCCACCAACCAAGAAAAAAACTTTATCTACAATATACTCTATACACTTTATTTAAAAATGTTGTCTTAATTTCTTCAGGATATATCTTATTAAATATGGATATCTTATCTATAACATTTCAATGATGTGATTTAGCGGTATTGTCCATAATAAGATACTCTTATACCTTCACCTATTGAGTCTCGGGTTCATGTCGACAAATGTGTGCTTGTTTGCTGGATTTTTTAAACCCACGCTGTGCTCCCCCATAGAAGCTCAGTTTGGAATCTCCTCTCTCTTGTTGTTCCCTTTCCTCCCCCTTCCGTCATCATCCCGTCTCCCGTACGTTTCCTTCTTTATGAGGTTTCTGATGTGTGGCTTGAAGTACACCACTCATATGTGCGTTTCTGTTTCCAGGCCTGCTGCATGATAATGGAGGAGCAGACCATAATTACACGGGGTGGGTGGGAGTTCCTGCTCTCTCAAGGAAGGTGTGCGGGAGCCCTTTCGGTCTTGGAATCCACATTGCCCGGTAGTTTCGGGCAAGTACTTAAGACATCTTTCATGAACTATATCCTTCTCCTCCACTTCTTATACCATGGATCCAAATGATGTACGTCTAGATCTCGCCTCCAAAGCATCACATTTAGCAGCCAGCATTGCCCTGCTGCTAAAAAAGCTGAGCACCTTTTCCGGCTTGTCCTCGGCCTCACCCAGTCTCTCCTGCACTCCAGCACAGATTTCTTTACTGGTCGTCTTCAACCTCCTTAATGCTTTTTCATTGTCCTCAGCTGCTTCCTTGTGTTCTTGTCATAGTTTCCTGGTTTCCTCGGGTTTTCTTTTGCCTCGTCGTCTCCTTACCTTATAGAATACCTTAATGGAACTGGTTTTGTTCTCAAGGTGCTGGACGTTTTTCCTCATAATATTACGACATCCTCATAAATATCTGGCCCCCAGGCTGCACTTTGGATACCCCTGCTTTAAAGCAACAGCCTGCGTCATAACGATGGCCACTTTCTGTTATTTATAGAGGTAAGCGGGTTCAACAGCTGTCTCTTTATGTTTCAAATGTCTTTATTGATTTTGGGATCAGTGATGATGATCACCTTGGACCCGAGCTGCCCGCAGAGCTCTCAAGCTGTTTGCATCTTTTGGAGGAAGTGAGCTGCTGGCTTCCATGCATTACAAGACAGCCAGTGAATGTACCTGTTAGCCTGGGGCACTGGTTCCCGAATGTTTACACCTTCAGCCATTTGACCTGAAGCTTCGTACCCCCTGCTCCTGCGCAGTTGAAAAACCCCACCACTTTTTCAATGTTAATCCAAAACTAGAAATGTTGAACATGATATGGTTCATTCATTTCATAGTAAATTGCAGGTCAAAATGAATATTTTGTTAGGACACATTTTGATAACGTTTGACATGAGCACTGATAAACAGATAAGTAATCATCCTACGTATCTTTCATTTCAGTGGGGCCCAGTGAAGTTGCTTTCGTTTTTTGCCAAATTCCATTTTATTTAACATTTTTATAATTCCGTTTTTTACACACATTTTTTTTTTTTACCGGCACTGTGTGTGTTTTTTGGGTTAATTCATTCATCCATCCATTTTCTATACCGCCTATCCTCATTAGGGTCACGAGTATGCTGGAGCCTATCCCAGCTGACTTTGGGCGAGAGGCAGGGTACACCCTGGACTTGTCGCCAGCCAATCACAGGGCACATATAGACAAACATTCACACTCTAATGGACAATTTAGAGCGGCCAATGAAGCTAACATGCATGTTTTTGGAATGTGGGAGGAAAGCGGAGTACCCGGAGAAAACCCACACACACACGGGGAGAACATGCAAACTCCACACAGAGATGCCCTACGGAGATTCCAACCCTGAGCCTCCTGACTGCGAGGCCAACATGCTACCCATTCATCCACCGTGCGGCCCTTTTTGGGTTAATTAAATGCATAAAAAAACGTACATTTATCAATGGACAATTTTTCCCAAAACTGAGAAATGGGTGTGTCTTGGACAACTTTCCTGGGATGCACATTTTGCTCCAAACCCAACAAATTGTAAAGCCGTGCTTGAGACCAAGGAAGATGTAGTCAGCCATGCAATTCCAACTGCATTTATGGCACACTTAATTAGTTTACAGTTAGATGACAAGTGGCAAACGGCACACTTATTTTGAAGGCCAAATGTCTCTTTTTTTAACATGTTTTAATTCAGGATTGGGTGGTTTAGGGTCTTTAATTACTCCGCCTTAATTACGTAACCACACGAAGGTGATGACAGTGTTTCATTCACATTATGTAATTTCCGTGAGATTTTGCGTTTATCGGTAAATTCATTTTCTTTTTGGCCAACTCCACGAATCCGCGGGAATCATAGGGCCCTGTTACAGTCTGATGTTGGAATCCTTTTGTCTGAATGGCTTGAATTCAAGCAGTCTTTTGTCGACACGCGATGGCAATCGTTTAAGTCTGCATATCAATTTATGAGAAAATTGAAGAGGGAAGCGATACAAAAAGATATACAAATTTTCGGGGGAATCCCCACTTACACTGGCAGGTTTTCCCTGCGGCGCCATGCGGGGATTGGAAGAGCAAAATTAATGAAATCTGAATAATGAAAGTATTCAAAATATAATGAAAATTGAAGCAGTAATTAATGCAGGAAATAATCATCAAACTTACTTCTTTGTTCATATGAACTTCATGCTCTCCTTTCCGCTCCATTATCCTCAGGCGTTCAAGTGCTCTTGGAATTGTAAGGGTTTGGCACTAATTGTTTTTCATTTCTATTTGCGTATAGCATTTGGTGTACCCCTGGGGTACGCATACCCCACTAGGGTATTTTAGCGGAGTGTTGTTCCATAAATGCTTAACAATAAGCACTATGGGCATCTGTACACACTGGTGATTGCGTCATATGCGATCTGCTACTATGTACTACTACACTACTATACTATACTGTATACTACAATATTCTATAGCCATCGCCTCGTGTCCACTCTTGAGGCGGCTGCTTTCCGGTGACGAGAACTAGTATTGCAGATATTTCTTTCTTTGCTCAGAATGAACACATGAATATGAAAAATGAACACATGAATATGAAAAAACCCAATGGGGGGCTAAGGAAATTGTACAGTTACAGTAATTTTGCATACTTGTCGCCAATATTGCATTACGACATGACTGACTAGCACACGCATTTGTTTTTGCAATTTCAGGAAACAGGGCATCAATTTGTTGTGCCGTACTTGGACAAAAATGGATGGTTGGCCTCTCTTTCATTTTTAGCAGGCAACGGAATTGAAAAAGAGGAATTGCACCATCGGTTCCACAGTTGTAATGTAAATAAACGCCGGTTCCGGTGTCTACTGGAAGTTTGGCCCGTGATTCACGCAAAGGCTCACGCGGGCTGGGAAAAGGTGGATAGCTAGGCAGCTACATAACCACCATTTTAGAAACTGGACACCAGTAAAATATATGGCATCCAACTCGCTTGCAGCCTGCGCTGGCTAAAAGACAGTGTGGCGGGTCCAGGAGTAATCTGACGGCTGTTTCGGTTCTCTTGTCAAAGAGGAAGTGACACAAAGCACTACTTCCGGTGCACATCCATGCCTTTTCTGTGCTGCTTACCCTCATTGGGGTGGCGTGTATGCTTGGCTGTGTCATTAAACAGGAAACAGGAAGCAGAAGTCAGGCCCATCTTTATGATAAATAGTAATATGATGGATTAGATTTGACGTGGGGCTCGGAGCGCTTCACAATGAGGTAAACGCTTTATTCATCCACTCCTGAGTCACACGATGCCTCTGGTAATCGCTGGTGTTGGACGGAAATGAGGCTCCCAGTTTGCTCCTACAGCCTCTCCGACCAACTTTCATTGTCATTCATACACCAATCATCAAGGGTTGACTGTAGTTCTTTGCTAACTAACAAAGTTAAGGCACACGTGTCACATTTTCTTATTGATCACAGCTGCAAAATAGGCCAAAATGAAGCCAGAGCATTTGGAGAAAGAAGGTCAGCAACACTGCGACCCGGACCCGAATAAGCGGAGCAAAATGGATGGATGGTCAGCAACACCATTAAAATCCAAGAAATACAAAACATCGTTTGTGTCTTGCTGCCACATCTAGTTTTTGGCAACAATAGCGTGCCTGCTTATCCTCATTGGTATGCCGGAGCCTATCCCAGCTGACTTTGGGTGGGGGTACACCCTGGACGGGTCAATCGCAGGGCAGACAAACAAACATTCACACCTATGGAAGATTTACCAAGCATGCATGTTTTTGGAATGTGGGAGTACCCGGAGAACATGCAAACTCATTTATTAGTAATTTATTCTTTTCATTCTTCATATATATGCATTTAGAATTGTTTTACACATGTAAATCTACAGTTGCAAAACTAATTTTTCTATAGCTTTCTGGCTTTCTGAAAGGGCTTGGTTGGATTTCGTTTTTTTCTTCTGGGAAAAATAGATGTTGGAGTTTAGAGTCCATTTCGGGTGGCCATCATGGAACGGGCCTTTAGTATAATTCGGAAAGACACATTTGTCTGTTTTACGTAACCTTACCTTTTTTTAACCTTTGTACCGTTTCAAGCAATTTGTTTGACTTCTATTTTGTTCTTCATCTTCTGACTTTTGAGATCATTGCAAAAACATCCTGTTTGAAACCTGGCAATGGTGAGGTACCATTGGTCAGTTGTTAGGTGTGGTCTGGGTCTCAAGATGTCTAGCATACGCACGCACACACACAGTAGCTGCACTCCATTGGGTTACTCCCCGGCAAGAGCACATCCGAGACACCCCCTCGCAGATCTTTGTCTTTTTTCAGTGCTCAGGCTGCCCCCCATGTGACACAAACAAATGCCACCCGCGGCGGGTCCCTGGTTTGCACGTGCCTAAAACCGCCTCTGCACACACACACACACACACACACACACACACACACACACACACTGAAATGTCCATTGCCACGTGGGGGCACTACTGCATTGGACATCTGCTTTCAGTCTGAATCGTTAGTGTATGTGTGATGTCTGTTGGATTCCATTCAAGTAAATAAGCAGGGCTTCCTGTATAATTAGCTGGAATTAATAATCAGAAAAATAAAATAGTTCCCCCTCATGCATGGACTGAAGATGTAATTCCATTAAAACAGGCCATTCAAATAGAATAAGGACAACATAATCAGATGTAGCAATGTATTTTCACCCTAGAAGTGGAGCACAATTCAATTAGCTTTTCATTAAAAAGACTCTCTTTCCCTGCTTATACAGTCCAGTGTTTTTTTTGGAGCTGCAGGCTTTGTAAGCTGATCACTGATTTGCTGCCCTAACGAGGTTGGTTAGTTGTGCATGGCTGGAAATGCAACTACAGGCTCTTCTTTTAGACTGACCTACAGAACCAAATCCCAAAAACTATCCATCCATTTTAAGTACCACTCATACTGTAAGCAGTTGGACAAGATGGAGCCTATTCCAGCTGACTTAAAGTAAGTTGGGGGAATTACAGGGCTGATACATACTGTATACTTTATTTTGTTACTTTAAATACTAACTTACAATTGTTTTAAATGTCACCTTTCACACAAAGAAAAATACAAATAAAAAGGAATGTTCTAAAATTTACAAAGGCCTAGTAAGTGGATCGCAGTAGCAGACCCATTTATCCAGCAGTGCAACAGCAAGGGGATCCCAGAAGGGTAGACTCATCGCTGTAAGCCCAACAAATAAGGGCAAATTAGACCCATTAATAATACAATTAAACTTTAATGGGGGTTGTGTAAAAGCCCCACGTCACTCACCCAGGGGCGCTTCAGCTGGAGACGCAGGAAACCGGAGACCGTTCATGTGCAACCCAGCAGCCAATGACTGCGACGACAAAACAGAAATCCTTACGAGTGATATTATATAAATATGAAATGTAGTTAATACTTACCACTCAGCATTTTACACACAAGAACGAGTAAGGGGCAGGGAGAGGCGGGGGGAACTCACTGGATGGACTGCAAAGAAGTACAATGCAGTCACAATTGTCTTGCGCTACCTCAGGTGCAGCCGCCCCAACTAAGTCTTTTATCAGAGACCGATGAACTTGTTCGGCCCTTTTCTGGTCCTGTACCGGAGCAATCGTGTAATCTTACCCCCCCCTCTATTAGGGTCCTAAGAACAAGGTGCGGCACAGAGGACCACAAGTCGTGGGGTTTACACCAACCCTTCAACCCAATGTTGCACACTAGGACCAGTTGTCCTTCCCTT
>QODF01000050.1:1114438-1124438 GCA_024372805.1 Oostethus manadensis | reverse complement strand
CTGGAACTAAATCTGCTCAAACCTTTTGAAATGATAGTGGACTTCACACGTTCACACACCCCTCTCCCTCCTGTCACAATCCCCAACAACACTATGTCTGTCACGTTTAAATTACCAAGTAATTAGTGGATGGACCCCGAGGATGCAGAGACGAAGGCAGTTCCAGCTGGACAAGTGTTTTTAATGTCACAAAAAAGGCCAAACAAGAACTCGAGGCGACACCAGCCTGCCCTCCTTAGAGGAAGTCTACAGGTCCAGAGCTAAGAAGATTTTATTATCATTAGTTTATTTGATAGGGACTGTGTACATTGATAGCATGGCTGCAAATGCACCAGAATTAGCCAAAAGGCTAATTTTTCATCTGTTGTCCCTGGACAGATGGCAAACCTTTCTCCCTTAAAAAAACAGGACCAAAAATATTATAAGACAAAAATTACAATATTCCATAATAAAAGAATAAAAAACAAACAAATAAATAAAAAAACACAAACGTACAAACATTAAAAAAAGATATAACAAACACTGTCAACAAAAGTGTTGAGAAAAGACAAGCAAAACACAGGCAGCATACAAGACAGACAACAGCTATTCCACCACATCCATTTCAAAATAAAACACAAGGGCTAGTCTGGTTAGTCAGGGGGGAAGTCCTTATTAGTATTGGTAATGCAGACATGTTTGATGCGGTATGAACCAATTTTTTAGATGCTTTTTGAACAGAATATACTGTAGGTACTCATCTCTCTGATGTTCTGAGGGAGCGAGTTCCACCTTTGTGCAGCATTAACTGAGAGGGCACTTCTCCTTAGAAGACTGAAGACACTTCTCCTTAGAGGAACAATACAGTCTCCACGGGCAGACCCTCGTGTTACCCTATGAGAGCTGGTTCTTATGTTTGCAAACTGACTGAGTGGAGGGGATGACAGACCATTCATGATTTTATATATCAGACAGAAATTTGAATACTGGATAACATTTTTCCCAGCTTAATTGTTTATGCTTCTGTAAAACGGTGCAATGATGATGTCTTTAAGGTTTTTCATCTAGAATCTTGATTGTTTGTATAGTGCTTCAATGGGTTGCAGGGTAGGTTTTGTGTTGTAGGACAGTATGTCATGTGGGAAAAGACCATAGCATGCATGAACATTTTAGCTGCCTGCAGAGATAAATGTGACCTAATGAATCTGAAATTGGACAAGTTAAACTTTACACGGCTGCATACTTTTTTGATGTGTCATTTAAATATTTAAATGTTAGTTTTGAATCAAGTATGACCCCAAGATATTTGAATTCTGTCACAACTTTTATTTTTTCTCCTACCACAAAAACGTCTGCCTGATTACTAGTCCTTGTAATGTTAGATTTAGAGAAAAACACTACCACTGTTTTATTTACATTAAGCTTTAAGGAGGGCTGATTTAACCATTCTGAGACAGGGACCATGGATTGTGTAAGTTTATCAGCTACTTGAGTGGGTTTTTTTTACCATGTGCATAAATGACTGTATCATCTGCATACATCTGAATGAAGACATTGGAACAGACTGAAGTGAGGTCGTTTATGTACAGGGGAAAAAGCAGTGGCCCCAGAATGGAACCCTGCGGGACACCAGTAAACAAAGGGAGGGGAAGGGAGTTGTAGTTATCCATTCTGACAGACTGTAACCGATTTGATAAATATGATTCTATCCATTTTATTGCACGTGAGGAGAAGTTAAACTTGGTCAGTTTGGTCAATAATATTTTGTGGTTTACAGTGTCAAAAGCCTTTTTCAAGTCAAGAAACAGCACCAACCACACCACCCTTATCCAGTAAATCTTTGAGATTTTTAATAAAAAAACAATTCACCGTCTGTGTTGAGTGCTGGGCTCTAAAACCAAACTGCATGGGATGGAGTGAAAATGATGTGGTGTTGAGATGTACAATAATTTGTTGGACAATGAGTTTCTCTGCGACTTTGGACACTGTAGGTACAATACTGACGGGCCTGTAATTGGAAGGTAATAATGTATCTCCGTTTTTATAGATTGGGATTACAGCTGATGATTTCCATTTACTTGGAAATACTGCCTCAGAAATGGATAAATTGAGAATGTTGGTTAATGGAGTTATTAAGTTGCAGCGGAGTTCTTTTAACATAAATGTATCCATGCCAAATAAGTCTTTTGTTCGGGTAGATTTGAGTAAACTTATTGTCAGTGAAACTTCTGATTCTGTGACACTGTTTATACTAAAAATGGGCTCTGATGTGTTTATAGGCCACACACTTAATGTACTAAATGAAAAACACTGGGCAATTGCAATGGAAACGGAATCAATGAAAAAATGTTTAAAGCATTTGCAACTATCTGTGCATTTTTTTTAATTTGCCCATTTATCTTCAATTTTAAATGTTCTTTTGCTTTTTGTGTCCTGTCCTACAATTTTTATCAGTTTATTCCAAATTGATTTAGTGTCCCCTTTTGGGTTCTCAATTAAGGTCAAGAAAAAATTTGCTTTGGCTATAAATTTATATTGAAGTCCCGGAAATAACAGTCTCCTTGTTTAAGTTACAGTTCTTGAGCAACTTTCCAAGTCTGTCATAAAATGTACCATCTGATGAGGGGGGCAATAAATCACAATCATTGCGAATGACATTTGTGGTGATAGAATGATATTTTGCCCCAAACATTCTAATTCATATTCACTGGACCATTGTATTTCCTGACACTGAATATTGTTTTTTATGAATGTCATGACCCCACCACCCTTTGCACCTTCTCTATCTTTCTAAATAAATGATAGCCAGGGATGGTAAGTGCTGCAGAAGGGGCATTTTTATAAAGCCAAGTCTCAGAAAGACAAAGGTAATCCAGATTTGAGTTGAGTAGTGGATGCTTTACTTGCTCTGTTTTTGACATGGTGCTACTTATGTTCAAATGTCCGCCCACAAGACATTTGGGCTTTGCTTTTGGGTCCCAGGCTATTTTTGACTGATTGACAGTCTGAAAAGCGCCCATTTCCGGCTTTTCACTACTCTGGATTGAGCCGCTTCAGGCGCGGTGGATGTCTCCCGGTAGCATCAAACATATTGCATTTGTTTGCAACTCAAATTGTGTTTTTTCAGGTTTGTGTTAAAACGACCGAAAACTGTTGCCAACCCTCCGAGCTGAAATAACATGACAAGGCTTTAAAAAGTTTATAAGCAAACCGTAGACTAGGAGCGCAGTGACTGCCCCTCTCCCGCCTGCAGCCATCTTGTCAGCCTCTGCCTGATCTCTGCGGACCGCTCACACCCGGCCCGCAAACTGCTCCGATTCCTCCCCTCCGGTAGGCGATACAGAGCACTGTTCCTTACCTTGGATGTCAATACTGTGAACTTGTATTGCTATTTTTTACAATACTGTAAATACCATAATTATTCAGTATATCAGATATAATCACAATTACTGTATATACATGCCATGTAAATATTTATAGTAGTACTCCCCTGTTGCCCACTATGTACACTTATTATTATTATCATTATATTATATTAACAGAGAGTAATATTGAGCGGAGTCAAATTCCCAGTGTGGCAACACATATGGCGAATAAAGCTGATTCTGATTCTGATCAATGATCTTAAAGCGATAGAATATTCCAATAGTGTCTCCGCCTCCTGTTGTCGATGGGAGAGAAATGCCTCCTGTAAAGCCACATAGGACTCCGCACATCCATATAGATCCTGCAATTTTGCCTTAATTTTGGTCGGTTTACTTCGTTCTTCTGCTGGACAAAATGTAATTTCGTCACGAGCGTCCCCTTCCAAATGATCGTCAAGGCGAAGTGCCTGGTCTGCAGGGCACAGATGCTAGCTCCCATGCACGCTTCTGCTTCTTCTAGCCATTCCCCCAGATTGATTCCCACCCTGCCCCGGAGCATCGGACCATTACCATCCCTTGGGACAAACACTAGCCGATCGGTACCAGGATTACTTCGCCGTGTGGAAACAACAGGCTGAAGAAAAGAATGGACCAGAAGCATTTGAACCCGACTGAGAGCGCTAACCTTCATTTTCCGCTTCATCTGTGCTACTACATCTTGTATTTCTTGCAACTGGGCCTCCATATTGGTACAAATCAGTAAAACCTACCCCAAAAAAAAAGAAAAATATGTGCTGCTGTTGTCCCCCAGTAAGACTCTTATATAACTGGACAAGTGGCGGTTATCATAGCAATAGTACATGCGTGCACTATTGAAAATCCCTGCAAAAAACATGCAAATTATGTACAAAACACAACAAAAAGATAACAAAAATATAATATGCTATGCAAACGTTTAGCAGCATAAACCGGGGCACAGTGTTACACTAAAACACTTAGACCAACCTCAACGTCCCAACAACACTAAAGAAATCATCCCATCTCAGTTCATCCTGCCGACAACGCCAAATGTACCTCGTGTAGACGCCTACTCACCGGGGCGGTGCGTTAGGGAAAACCCACGTGACAGGAAGCGGCCGGACGTGCATCCAGCTCAAACCCCACATTGTCAAATGGCTTTCGTAGGATGCTGTTGGCGGTACAAACACCAGAGTATGTGGCGCCGCTTGTGGGGCGCTACACCCAAACGCCAGAGGTGAGATGAGAGGCAGAGAGCGCAGCTGAACTGTGTGAACCTAATCAAATGTCTGCTACAGCGCGATTGGCCAGTGGGAGGAGCATGCCACTGCACATACCTGCATATACTGTATTTACGTGCTTGAAATGACACAATTGTGTTTTTTCTCTTATGACAAATGTTATCATTAACTGACGATAATTCATAATCGAAATAAACTCACTCAAAAGACTACAAAAGGCAGAAACACTCGCACATGCATTCATTCACCAATACGTTCTTATGGGTAATAAGGGATGTAATTTTGTGCCGTGGTTCTAATTATTGTCTGTCATGCGCCCCCTAGTTGGCAATTCTATGGACGACCTGATAGTACTGTTGCACCCAATGTAACCTGCATCCTATATTGGGATTCACAGGCAGCTAAACTCTTCCTTGCACTACTTCCTATTTAGATGCCAACAAAACATATTTACACAACTAGTTCCTTGGAGACAAAAGAAGGATACACTCAGTGATGGGTCTGCAGAAGATCTTTGAGGAGTAGTCACGTGTAACCTTGACCTCGGTCTTCCTGACAACTCTGTCTTTGCTTGGGAGCGCCTTCACAGTGATCCCTAAAGAATTTTTTAAAATTACTAATTTCTTTAAAGTTGCTTCTCCTTTAAAAGAACAATGTCCCCTCCTTCATGTTTAGTCTGTCGCGTTGCCACTTTTCTTAACCCTGGAGCAAGTTGATGTACTCCTTCTGCCATCGGGCCCAGAAAGTGTGGGCAAGCACTTGAACTCTCTTGCTTTGATGTTTGTACATATCAGGCTTTGTGAAATCACCTGGTGAAGCTGGGATGGAATCAAACTTTTGGGTAGGCAGAGTTCAGTGTCAGGATTGAAGGAACCTCTGGATCAGAATAAACAGGCAGCAATGGTCTTGCATTAATGATAGCTGTGACTTTAGCCATTAATGTTGTCAGAACTTTGCGAGTCAATTTAGGGTTTTCTGCTTGTAAGAGCATTGAGTCTAGGATGCGTCACGCCACACCTATCATACACTCCCAGGAAGCACCCATGTGAGACGAATGGGATTGATTGAACACCCAGGAACACTTCTGTTTGAGCAGGTAGTCATCAATACTTGTTTTATCAGGTTCTGGAGGAATCAGCTTCAGTTCTTTGGATGCACCAAGTCAAGTCACCAAAGTCAGACCTTAATTGTTTGGCGGGTCCTCTGATCGCGAAGAATCTTGGAAGAGCATTGATAAAACTCAAAGAGCTCAGGGTTTCAATTACTTTGATGTGAATGGCTCTTCTGGTCGGACATGTAAACAGGACTGTCCATCTCTTGCTGCTGGCCTCTAGTACACCATGTTGCAACCTCCCACGGTCCGAACACATCCAAACCAACATAAGAAAATGGGTGGGGTCCATTTGTAAGCATTCGGCAGGTAAGTCCGCCATTATCTGCTGTTCGGTTTTACCTATGAGCTTCCTGCAAGTCACACATTTGTGGATAATGCTGCTAATGGGTCTCTTTCCTCTGACCAACCATAGTCCACTTGCTCTAACTGCTCCTCAGTGACGTGTCTTCCTTGGTGCTGTACAGCTTCATGATGATGTTGGATGAGAAGTGTTGCAATCTGATGCTTTCCTGGGATCAAAAGTGGTTTGGCTTCATGACTTGGAAATTTTGACTCTGCAGGGCGTCCTCCAAGCCGTAGTAGGTCATTATCATCCATGATTGGATTCATCTTGCGAAGAGAACTGTTACTTGGCAGGTCTTGTTTTCCCTTGATGCATTTATTATTTTTTTGCATACACTTCCTGTTGGATGCATCTGATAATTAAACGCAATGAGCCTAATTCCCTTGGAGCAATGATAGTGGCAAACCCTGTCACATTCTGATGGACTTCAATTTCTGACTCTGGGTAAATTAGTTCAAATGGGCCTTTTTCAGAAATAATGCACTAATGTCCCAGAACAAAGGCTGGGCCATACAACTATGTGTTACTGGCAAGTGCTGGGACTGACCGAGAGTCATGATCAGCATGCTCCATCAGGACGTGTCTCCACTGATGTGGTCGAGAAGATTGCTTAATTATCTGTGCACGATTGTTCACGTATACATGGAACCTTCTGTGTTGATTATTAATGTATCCTAAAACCACTTTATTGTCAGTGAAGAATGTGGTCCATATTTATGCTGTGTGTGAGAAGTTCTGACAGTTCCACAGAAAGCTCTAGTCTGGGTAAGGTGAGTTCTGATATTGGAGCCACTTTAGCCTTACCCATGACAAACCCGACTTCATTGTAACCATCTTCATGTGTGACCTTCAGGTAGGCTACTGCAGCTATAGCTTTTAGTGAAGCATCTGAAAACACACAGAGTTCAATGGTATTGTGTGTTGAAAGACAGAATGAGACATAAGTACGAGGGTGCAGTGTTTTAAGTCCCTGTAGTCATTCTTGCCACCTTCTTCAAACGTCATACATGTCTTGGGGCAAAGGGCTTTCCCAATCAAGGTTTTTGCTTGACAATTCTCTGAGATGAAGCCTGCCTTTTATAGTCACAAATGAACGAGATCCAAGGGGATCAAACGGGCTGTTTACTGTAGAGAGAACGCCACGTCCAGTGAAAGGCTTTGGCTCCTGTGGAACACTGAATGTGAATGTGTCTGGCGTGGTGTTCCAGCTGACCCCCAAGCTGCGCTGGACAAGAAGCTCATCTATTGAGAAATCAAGGTTTTTTACTTTCTTTGGACCTGTCTTCCAAGGCACTCACCAACTTTGTTATGTTAAAGGCTATCTTGTGAAGGCGTAAATTTGAAAGGACGAGCCTTTTTTTAGCTCTCTGCAGGACATCAATAGCCTTCTCTTCAGTTGGGAAATATTTCAATGCATCAACCCCGTAAAAGTCCTGTTCATGCATCACTTCCGTATTCGGCTTCGGTCTCCTTTGCTGCCATTTTCATTCCAAAGACAGCCACTGCTGGAGAGGGACTGTCTACCACACCTTTATTCAGGTCATTGTCTTCATACCACAGAAAACGAAGGAAATCTATGTGGTCTTTCTGAACAATGAAGCAGTAAGCATCTGCTCAATGTCGGCAGTGGTGACGACTGGTTCTTCCCTGGAGCGGAGGAGCACACCTAAAAGTGTGTTAGATCTGGCCCAGAAAGTAGCACATCATTCAAAGATACGCCATGGAACTGTGCACTCGAGTCAAATACCGCACGGATCTTCCCAGGCTTCTGTGGATGGTAGACACCAAACATGGGAAATTACCATTTCTTTTTCTTCATTGCAAGGTGGTGCAAGCTTCGCATGTTTATTGTCCCACTTACACTGGCCCTTTTAGGGTTCCTCGAGGAGTTCCTGATGAATACAAACTGGTGAACCATGTGGCAGTGGGGTTTGAGAACGTGTCCATTTTCAGTGCTGTGTTTCTTATAACGTTCAACAAAAATGTCTACAGAATTAATTACATTCATTATAACCTGCAGAGGTTATGAAATTTGACCAGAGATGCAGTTGAAGGCCTCGGGGCCAGCTGTTCAGCCATTCAAAACTGAATAGCATTATATGTTACTGGCTGAAAAGGAGGGTGTGTGTCAGATGTTCAGAGACTCCTGTTGTACTTACACACCAAACAACACTGCTCCTGATGGTTCTGTCGCAAGAGCTCTAGAAGGCTTCCGCACTCTTTTCTTGGGGATGAAAGAGGCTTCAGGCATTACTGACCCCACAGGTGATTGGTATGGACGTGGAAACGTTTGGTTGTGTCTATCTTGGTCTACATTGTTGTTTTGTGCTATTCTCACCACCTGTGGTTGTTGTCTCATTCCTTGTGCTAGATCCTTATGCACAAGGATTATTGTGTCTGCGGCTGAGGGAAGGCCTCACCCCGATTCCCATTTTAGGATGACACTGTTGCCAACTGGTCCAGACTATCACGATGATAATGCTGACTATAATTTCTTAAATGTGACCTATTTATGAGGATCTGACCTCTGTAAGACTAAAGTAATCTCTTATTATAGATCAAAATGGGGAATGTTGAGGCATTTAATCATCCATGGCTTTCAGACATCCATATAGTATATCTCATGCTATTAGAGTACATATATCAGTAGTTATAGCAACCAATTGCTTATATTTGCTTATTTACTTTATTAACAGAGTAAAAAAACATGACATAAAATTGTTGCTGTGATTTGCGTGTTGTAATCTAATCCCTGTATATGGTGTTCATAAAGCCACGTATGCCTTGGCTTTACCTGATGCAGCTTGCAACACCTCCAGCCTTCACCTGCATGTGCGGCATCCCAACAGGCTGACCTTTATCACAGTCGTGTTGGTTCTCATGCTTTGTCCTACCTCACTGCAATGGGAAATTCTCCATCCATCCATTTTTTATGTTGCGTATCCTCATTAGGATCGCAGGGTTTGCTGGAGCCTATCTCATCTGACTACGGGCGAGAGGCGGGGTGTACTGAAATCCAAAATTCATTTTGCCATGGTTGATGGGAATAAGCGTGACTTGTTACTTTAAACCAAAACCACTTTCTAGCCTGGTCACCATTTTGCTGTAAATCAAAAAAGCGGAATTTTGCTGCCTAAGTAGTCGCAGACATTGCTTATCCTTCCTCTTGTGCGTCAGCTCTAGTAATAGGAATGCCTGCAACACTGAGCCATGTCTCAGCTGAGTTGATCTAACCAGAGGGAGACGATGAACAACTTGGGTATGTACTACATTAACCCAAGTATGCATAGTGGAAATGCCAAGATCATTTGGATCTGAAAGGGGCGGGCCTCCAGGGGGAGCCGGGTGGGCGGCTTGCCCTTGGCCTGACCTAGAGGGGCCCGGATAGGATGTGGGACTGGTAATTTGTTCCGCTACTGGAACTGAACTGCACTTAGATGTAGACAAAAGTTTAGATTGTATGTATGTATTATGGATGTACTGTATATACACAGTAGTCTTCAAAATACAGTAATAGCAGTCCAATGTGACTAACCCAATTAATCACTGTTATTAACATTTTTATTGCAACATGGCATACAGGTTACCAATATGTTCAGTAGATTCTCAGAAAACAAACAAGACCCAGTATTCATCATATGCATGCTCTTAAAGCTGTGCAATTGGGTATATTAGTTAAAAGGGGTGTGTCCAAAAAATAGCGGTGTCTGCCATTGACTTTACAAACTCAAAATCATTTTGTACAAACTTTTTTGTTTCTAGGATTTAAAAATCCAGTGAATCACTAAACTAATATTGAATTGTATGACCACTATTTTTTTTATAACTGCTTCACATCTGTGTGGCATAGAGTCAACCAACCTGTGGCACCTTTCAGCTGTTATTCCACTGCAAGATGTTTTAACAACATTGCACAACTCATTAACATTTTTTGGTTTTG